>JAVJIF010013967.1:0-53592 GCA_038442645.1 Agave tequilana | reverse complement strand
GCCGCGGATCCGCGCAATTGCAGTGAACTACTCACTGAATTTTTTTGCAGGTCTCTGTAAATTAAATACTGCTTACTGATATATTCTGTTTTGTTCTGTGATACACCTGTAAATTGCTAATATTCAACAGTAAAATATTGATTGTTAAAAATAAAATTGATTAGACGCGTTTGCATATTAGGCACGTGTCTTTTCAATTATTTTTATTTACTGTTGAAGAGTGCTGGAGACGCAAGGTACGTACGCATTGCATGTAGAATAGGATTCATCTCTTGGTTGATTTTCTGCTTTGAGTATTCTCTATCTATTTATCTTGTACACTTGCACGAATTCATCTTAAGGGCATAACCCATTAACAAGATAAGGTGGGGATTTCATCACCCTTCCTTAGCCCAAAATCATATCCCAAGCACTCACTAACCCAAGCCTAACTTAAAAATTAGTAACGTTGGCCCTAGGGACATCTCGGACTCAATTAGGAGATTATCCTAAGGGGGAACGGTGTTGGAAGTTGACTCTTGCAATCATGTCTAGGAGGGGATTGAGGGCCGAAAGCTCGAAGTGTGGTGGTTATTTAATTAAGGAACGTCTTGACGGAAACCTCCCACCACTCTTGCCCTGACCTGGCTGATAACTTGTGGTCAAAGTCCTGCACCCAACCTCCTGTGGACGTCTAACCAGTTAGGAGTCGTCTAGGTCATAGGTCTACCCTAACTTAGGTTAGAATTTTTCTTTTTTTGTTTGTTTATTTGTTTGTTGTGTTGTGTGATATGGCATATAAGAATAATTCCAATTTTAATCCATATTACACCCCTAACTATTATTCGGATATTACCAACCGGCATACTCTAACTTTGACCAATCTAGTGTGCCGGAATGGTCTTATCCGAATGAATATAACCCACACCCCCCATCTTATGACTATAACTTTCATAATATTTTCACTCTCACAGAGTTAAGAGTTCATGGGTTTTCGAGTCCCCCAGTCTAATTCTCAACCAAATTGTCCTCCATATCCATCTAAGTCCACATTTTTCCCAAAATTCATACTCAGATCCACCCTTCAGAATAGAACTCCATCTTCTTGGAAATGATGAGTAGGAATGAGTCCAAGCAAAAATCACCATCAATTTAGACATGATGATACGTGAGTCCACCGACTCACAAATTTATCACGATTACCCGTCCTATTTTCAAGTCCATCAGAATATGATCCACCTATCGACTATGAAGGGATGCTAGCTGCCATGACTGAGGCTAAATTAGCCCGTGATCATGACATAGATTTGATGGTGGAATGCTTACACCGGCCGGCTGATTCTGATATCGATGACCACTTGATTAGAGCCGACGAACCAAGTTGCTTGGAACAACAAGTTTCTAATTCAGTACCATCTTGTGACTTGCCGAAACTTCAAATTCTGATAATTTGGCAAGTTTTTCCTTTCCCGAATTAGAACTCGAATGTGACCTAGATTCTCAAATCTATGATCAAGTTCAATTCCTGAATCATTATTGACTCCTGTTTTGTTACCCGACTTAGGTAATATTTAGAGTCAGTTTTGATTCCCACATCTATCATTCCTGAACTTGAATCACCACCATTGAGTCACATTCCATTGTGGGAAGATGATTGTGGACTTGAGTTTCAATTTTTGACTTGGACCCACTTCTCGAACTTAGCCCGACTCCTGAGCCCTTACTTGATTTGAGCTTCTTCCCTGAGTCAGTATTCGTTCCCGTACTTCCCATGTCCAAGTCAATCATTCCATCTTTTCATACTCCATTTTGGGACAAGGAGGTTGAGACAATTAACTCTGAAATTTATTATGAAATTTGGAAATTTGATGGGGTGGAAAATTCTAAAAAATGATTATACATATATTTTTAGTGGGTTATGTAAGGAAAGTTTCTGGTGGGTTCCACCAAATTATCTGTTATCTTGATTGGGCCGCATTTTCGTGGACCAATTAGACCACCTCCGGAACCACCACCCTAAGGTAACTTCCGCCGCCTTCCTTGTTCTGTTTCATGCATATATGCATTCATTCATACACTGAGGACAATGCATGAGATAAGTGTGGGGGTGGGCTTTACTAACATACTAACATAGGTAGACACTAACAAAATTTTCTAATACAAAAAAATTTAAAAAAAAAAAAAAAAAATGTTATAAAAAGGAAATATTTTGACTTATTTTTTTGAAAGAAATCTAAGTTAGTTTTAAGGATTAGGAAAATCATGATTAGGCTTTCTAAAAACTTGGTCAAAATAAATAAATTGTTTAATTTTTAGGTATAGGAGAGAAATTGAATAAATAATTAGTCTTGATTTTTACCTTAATGAAATGTGCATACCAAATGCATATCTAGGATTCTAAGACAAAGACCTTGTGCCTCATGAAAAAAAAAATAATAATAAAAAAAAGAAAAAAAAAATAATTCACCAATTAAGCTGATACATGTGCCTCAAGAAGCATAAGTATTCATGCCTAAAGGTGAGTAAATAAAATAAGTCCTTAGTTTTGGGGCCTAATTCACTCGAATTTGAGTCCGCGGGGTGTTTTTCTCACTTGTGCCCTAAAGCCGACCGGTTTGGGAGCCACCGACTTAAGTTCGCTACATGGTGGATTAGAAAGTCCGAGGGAACTAAGGAAAAATTACTTAATGTACTAACAAATCTAATAAATCAATTAGTTAGGTATTAGGGCCTCAAGAAGCCTTGATACTTATACAAAGAAAATTAGATGAGTTATACATACCAAAAAAAAAAAATATATATATATATATATTAACACATCTAATAGTCAATTAGTTAGGTATGAGGGCCTCAAGAAGCCTTGATACTTACACGAAAGAAAATTAGATGATGTTATAAAAATAATATAGAGGCATGAGAGTCCAAGTTAAGGAATTCCTAGATTCACGAGGGTGCGTATGACTTTTGGTAACGAAAAAGACTATATTAGAAATTCAATTTTAATCCTTACCTAAAATGGATAACAATTTACTTTATAAAGACTAAGTCTGAAGATGAATAAATGAGGATCCTAAAACTTATAGACTACTTAGTCTCTTCAATAATAATTTTCATATTTTCCTTTTTATGGTTTTTGTGGGTGCAATCCGCTGAAAACCCTCACGAGACAACACTCGTACCTCTAGGGTAACCTAGAGGTTTAACGGCTTGTTGCACGTGCTAAGTGCAATCGTGATTCCTACGAAAGTGAGTTAGGTTAGATTCCTTTTTCTTTTTCTTGTTTTTACTCGAGGACGAGCAAAAGATAAGTGTGGGGGTGTGATTGGTAGTCAAAAGTGCATAATTATCATCATATATACCATCGCATTCCACATTTATTCATATTATTCTGCACATTTATTATAATTTGTAATTTATTTTGTGCAGGCCTCGAATTATCAATTTAATAATAAATAAAGCCCAATGAAGCCCAAAAGCCCATATTTGAAGCCCAAGAGTCAAAATGCAAATATCAAGTGTCAAAGTGCAAATATACAAGGGCTAGAGTTGCAATTATCAGAGATTAGGGAAGGGTAGACTTCTATCCAACCCTAAACACCTGCAGGATCAGATTAAAGGCCAAGATAAAGAAGAAATTCGCGAGAGAAGATTTGAAGAAATCTGGATTAAGGGTAACTTGATTACCAAGTTACCTCGAAAATCCAGATTTAAAAGGCCAGGATTACAATTCTAGAAGCAGGCGCCCCCATGGACGGACCAGGAGAGGCCACGCGCCAAAGCGGCGTGGCCAGAAGCCACTAGATTGCCGCGGAACCGCGGCAAAAGCCGCGCATGCGGGCAGTATGGATAAGGATGGCTACCCAATTTTGTTGACACTTCTATCCGGGACTCTGTGGCATTCTGCATCTATAAATAGCACCTGCATTGCAACATACAGAGCGTCCAGAGGCGAGCCAAGGGCCAAAGTTAGGTTTTTTCTAGGGTTTCTTTCCTTGTAGTTAGATTTTCTTTTCTTTTTATTTTAAAGAGAGAGAGATGATTATATTGAGGGTGACACTGATGTATCTTCTCTTCTCTGCCATGGATTAAAGCAATAAAGGTATTATTTGTTTTGTTTCTTATTTCTATGTTTTACTTTTATTCTTGTTTTCTATTTCTTTTTCTCTTTTCATCTCTGTGATTGGTGATGAGCATGCAAGCGATTACCGAACCATAAGTATACCGAAGATCGGGGTTCCAACGATATTCCATGGCGATGTTCTCCTCCTCGAGGCGTATCAACTCATGCTTGCCCAAGGCTTGATGACCTAATGCGACAACGGACTGAGTTCGATCCCCAAGGTTCATACGTTCAACGCCTCCGAAAAACGGTAGAAAGTATTAGGTTTTCACTTATTTTCTCCAACTCAAGTAAGTTTTCTTTTCTTCTTTTTTATTTCTTTTGTAGATTAAATCCATCTCTCTCCATATTCTTTTCTTCGATCCATTGTAAATACCACAACTCATTGTAAATACCATCGTGACTAACAAAATAACTAAAAAAGATAAATTTTTAGAGTATAACTTGCTTAACGCTTCTATCGCAGTCCCTCCTTGAGGATCACGACCCGCATAGCCCTGCTACCGCGGATTAGAACTGATTCCTCGCACGATCTATTCTTAAATCTAATATTCATTATTTTCTGTGCAGAAAAAATCAGTCAACAGTGGCCACCATCGCCTTTTTCTTCTTTTGCCCATTCTTGGAGTAGTAGCTTGTAAAGAGGGGCAATCGGTAATTAGGTGTCCCGTCTTCTTGCAATGAAAACACGAACCCGGTTCGTCTCTCTTCCTTTCAAATCTTCCTTAAGGTTTCCCTCTTCGAAGTTACTTTGCCCACCTTTTTTGTAGAACATTTTGCCCACCTTCCTTATGAGCATGGCAAAGTCTTCATCGTACTCTTCCGATGAATCCTCTTCATCATGGGTGGATGGAACGGCTTTGAAAGCAAGGCTTTCTTCTTTGGTGCCTCCCTTTCTTCTCTTACTTTCATCTCCATCTCATGATTTTGAGATTGCCGATGAAGCCAGAGAAGTCTATCTCCTCCCTATCATTTAGCTCCTTGAGGGTGGTTGTCTTGACTTCCCAAGACTTGGAAAGAGCTCTAATGACCTTCTGGATCTTTTTGTCATTATCAATGATATCACCTAAAGAAGATAGAGCATTAGTGATCTTGGTAAAACAGGTGAGCATATCATCTATGCATTCATTTTCAAGCATATAAAAATTCTCATATTGAGAACGGAGCAAGTCAATTTTAGATCTCTTAACTTGAGACGTTCTCTCATGAGTCACAATAAGAACATTTCAAACTTCAAAAGCAGATTTACAGTTAATGATGTGTGAAAGATCATCTTCATTTAAAGCTTGGGTGAGTGCATATTGGGCTCTAGCATTTGCTTCATAGTCCTTTGTGGTGTCTTCAGACCATATTTTCTCATCAGTGAGAGGTTCACTAAATTCTTTGGTAATAGACCTAGCAACTCTAACTCCTAGGGATTTTAAGAAAAGGTTCATTTTGACCTTCCAAATAGGGAAGTTCAATCCATCAAATTTGGGTGGGGACTTGATGCTAGAAAAGTCAACAGATGCCATGAATACAAGTATAATGCACAACAAATAAAAAAATGCAACAAATAGATATAGCCAAAGTTAGGATCTCCCTAAGGTGGTTAAACCAAATGCAAAGGTTAGGCGCTGATACCAATTGAAATCACCTAGAGGGGGTTGAATAGGTGATGGCTATACTAAGTGACAAATATTGCGGATTAAAAACTTTTTAACAATAAGCAATAATTATAAAAATACTTGCAAGAAAATAGACAATAATAGAGAAAGTAAAGCAGAGATAGAGTTTAGAGAAAAGTGGACAATCGCAAACACGAGGATATGCTCCGAGGTTCGAGCCACTGCTCTACGTCCCCGCCTTCAACACGATGAAGGATTTCCACTATTGTAGATCCCACCGGATCGTCAATACAAGGACACACTTGTCCTCTCTCACGGTGCCGCAACACCAACTCGGAGCACACTAGCTCGCTTGAGGCCGATGCCTCTACAACTTCTCAAAATGAACAAAGGTGATCAACACTTGATCACAAACAATGGCTCACTTGCACAACCCTACAACCAAGATGAGGAGATGATAATTTTGGGATTGTGTAGTGCACAAACCTAGAAGAGAAGTAGAGGAATGCTTCAAGCTAAAAGGATTGGAAATTTTAGCTCAAAGAAAACTTTTTGCTAAAGGCTAAACTATTGAAAACTTTTAGCTTTAACTTATAAATCTTAATTATTTAGTTGTAGAACACTCCCTCTATTTATAGGGGATGAAAACTGGCTTACAAAGGTCAAGAGAGTCGTTGGGGGGAAACCCACCACAAAACTAGTCAGAAAAAATAGCTGTTGGAAACTGTTAGAAATTTCTGACTGTTGTTGGTCGACCGCCAACGGTCGGATTTCCGACCGTTGGGAAGGCATTCGACCGGGACGGTCGACCGAAGTCCCAAATAGAGAGTGAGTCTCTCTGTCGGTCGACCGGTCCGATCAACCGAGGAAAAACAGAGAGCACTGCATTGCTCTCGGTCGATCGGTCGATCGACCGATGTGCACACATGCACAAGGGTGCATGTAGGTCGACCGCCCCGGTCGATCGACAGAGCAATTCAGCTCTGCCAGCGGTCGACCGTGCAAGGCCCAAAAACTGTTTTTCCAAAGGCTTTTTAAAGAAGGAAATTTTTGATAAAAATTCTTTGGATGAGTAAATACAAAATAGAGTTCTATGGCTTATAAGAACCAGGGTGTGATCATAGATCAACACCAAAAAGATTTGAACTTTATTTTGATAAAAATCCTTTCTAAACAAAAACGGTTTTTCCAAAAACTTGTTTTTCCAAAAATAATTTTCCAAACTTTGTTTTTCCAAAACTAGGTTAGAAATTTTGTTATAAAAATTTGTTTGTAAGCATGAAGCAATATCAAATGTGTGTGTGTGTGACAATCCCAATTATCAACCTCTATCATCTCGGTTTTGACAAAAATAGACTATAAATCCTAACTAAAATGAAAAATACAAATCTTGTATAGTCTTCAACTTGTTTGATCCTGGAGCTCTCCTATTGTGCTGGGCTCTGGGATCCAAATTTTTGCGGCTTTCAAATGTGTGAGTCTTGTGTTGGAGCCTTCAACCAAACTATGATTTTTACCTGAAACTCATTTAAACAAAATTGTTAAAACATAACTATATATGTTTTGTTATCATCAAAACTTCGGGCTAATGGCCTTTGGGCCAACAAAGGTCCCTCTCAAGGGTAATATTAGAATCAGTGAAACTTTTATCCTTGTTGTCCCCTACAGAATCGCCTCCCTTGTGGTCCTCTTCCTCAGGGTCTTCTTCTTTAGGATCCACTTCCTCTGAGTCTTCTTCTTCAGGATCCACTTCCTCAGGGCCTTCTTCTTTAGGAGCCACTTCCTCTATTATAGCATCATCCTCACACCTTTAGTAATCGTGATCATCATATAGATCTATATCTTCGGCCCAGCTAGAGTCCCACCAAATATCTCCCAAAAAAAAATCCTTCCTTGGGGTTTTAATTCATCATCAGATAAGACTCCCAGGTCCACAGTCACTGGCACATTTTTTATAGCACTTTCAGCATCACTAGCTGTATCCTCGTCATCATGTCCCACTAGACCCACCGTATCTTTGCTGTCCGGGGGCATTAAAGATGATTTTGGATCAGTTTCACTTGATTTGTAATCCCAATCTATGTGATTAGCCATCCAACTCAAACTTTCTGACTCCGAACTATTAGTTGATGATCCTGGCATATCAGAATCTCCCATCTATAAAAGTAAAAGATTTATATTAGATGTTTATCTTCCAATTCCTCGAAATAATAAGCTGCAAGTATATAACATGATATGTTAGAGAACCAACAATTCCTTCATCATACCCAAATTCCATAGATTCACTATTGGACTCCGGTGTCCTTTCCTATTGGATTAACCCTAACTTGTGTGATATTTTAGTTGCTCTCCCATCCCAGTGTCCTATACTGCTGGAGATCCAGAAAAAGGGCCCGCACCCCTCGCAGGATCCATTTGAACTGAGAAATGTGGGTACCTAAATTCAAATATAAGAGAACAGTTAAATACCATACATTTCAGGGTCAGTCACATCTAAGACTTCACTGTCTCTCCAATACTACTCGCATTAGTTACACAAGCACACATATAAGTTACACACAGTTACACAATCAAACCCTGTGCACTACATCTATCTAGACTAATCTTATCTAAACCTTGCTCTGATATCAATTGTAACGGTCCCAAACTGTAGACAAAAGATTAGTCTGATAACTCCCAATAAATCCTAATCTCCATTATTATCCCAAAAAAAATTGGCAACACCTCCCCTAAAGTTTCACATTTTTATATGACATAGAACATCAATTTCGGCTCCACGGCCGACTTATTCCAAATAAGAATTTTGGCCCACACAGCCTACTTATCATGGGGTATAAATATATCTCAACCCAAAATTTATATTCTCATTACATTTTTCCACATCATGTTTCCAGAGTACATCTTAATAACACATAATATCAAGGATTTGATCTCCAAAAACATCATCATCAAGTACAACCACCAGTCTTAATTCTCAAAACATTACATGTATCATGAGTCCCTAGTGCCAAAAAATCACAAAGGACGAATTACATACAATGAGTGTACCATAAGCATAACAAGCTAGAAAGTACTTAAAGTAAAGCATATATGTGAAGATGGTTAACAAAAACAGTATAAATAGCATGTCGTTCGGCCCATTACTAAATCCTCTGAGCTAAAGCAGTCTCTTTCCTTTATCCAAACCTGAAATGGGTGGAAAGAAAAGGGGGTGAGTTCAACGGCTCAGTGAGTAGACTACACAAGCAACTAAAATTTGATAAGATAATATTCTATCACAACCATACCCTTAAGGGGGTCTGCGGAGGTCTTACCTGAATTATGATGGCTGCTACTCCTACAATGTGGCCCTCTCCTATCCATCCCCATATACTACACATTTATTAGTTAGAAGTCTCAACTACCAAAATTTCTTTTATTGACTCAAAATTTTCTCCCCTAGTACACAACAAGTTCAAGTTCATCAGTAATTTTCCTACACATATATTCCTACGTGTATGCTTTTACCCTCACCCTGACAAGTAGATAACTTTATTTAGATATTCACGGTGCCTATAAATCCCTTATTACATAATATCACATTAAGACAATACATTATATTCTTTATTAGTGGAGCACTTACATACACAGTTCATAAATATGAAGTTTAAATTCTCCGTCTTCCCCCTCCCGATCGGCCCCGCCCGGTCCCTTCCTCATTATAATTACAAATAGATTATATATATATATATAAATATGTACACATGAAATATGACCCCCGTCTTCCCCCTCCTACTGGCTCCCGCCCGGCCCCTTCCTCCCTATAATTACATATCTATGCAATGAAACATGACCATCGTCTTTCCCCTCCTACCGGCTCCTGCCGGCCCCTTCCTCCTTATAATTACATATATATATACAAATGAAACATAACCACCGACTTTCCCCTCCTACTGGCTCCCGCCGCTCCCTTCCTCCGAGCAAACAAACCAAGTGCAAATCACACAATTATCATACTATTAAACACATGATATTTATGTCGTATGTAATTAAACGCAATAATTCTTATTAATTACAAACATGTGTAAACATGTATAAATCTTATGATTTGTAAAGATCCATATTTTGTAGGATCGTTATCACATTCATAATCAATCATAATTTACTTGTATAAGGGTTCCACTTTACTTTCTTCTTACCCATAAATGATAGGTAAATCCCACTCGACTTTGCATTCATTAAATTTAATGTAATAACAACATATATTTATGCTTTCAACAAAGTCAATAAGTACTAGGGTTTATGAGTTCCATGAACGCTACTATGAAAGGTTATGTCGATTTAGTTATTACTAACTTCTACCATTGGTGAATATTTTTAACTTAATCATTTAGGGAGAAAAGAGGGAAAGGAATATAACACTATGATTTCTAGATTACTCCTATACTACATGAAAGTTGTCCCCAAATTTCTCTCAATCCCACATAACTGTCATACATTATTTACTTGGAATTTACCAATGTCAACAACATAATTTTGTGGGTGTAGTAGTCTACTCACTTTATATAGACCGATCTCTTCGCTAAGTCTCTGTTGATCGCACTCCCACATAACAACCCTAGAAATTGAAACATAGAAGGTTAGATCACCTATTTCATCTACAATAAGAGAAGACATTAGATAATTACCTGCTCACTTTAAACTTGAGTTTATACTCTGAATATAGAAGTTTTGGAGCCTAAAAATCAGATCTAGGGTTAACACCACTCCCCCAAGATTACACCTGAACCCACACCTTCCTCCACCTTCTGAACCTATGCGCGCGCTCAATCCTCGCAGGGCCGCGCGTGGCCTGGCCAGCAGCGCGCGCTGCTATTGGTGCTGCGCGACAGCGCGGCCCCCTGGATCCGGCCGGGGACGAAAAGAAAGAGAGGGAGAGATAGAGTAGGAGGGAGATAGTTGTAGGATGGGATCTCTTCAGAAACTGTGGGAGGAGGCTTGAGAATTCTAGGGCTTTTGGAAAAATACAAAGAAGGAGGAGTTTTCTCAGATTTGAACGTAAGAGGATGGTAAGAGTAAAATAGGTAAAAGTTTCTCTTTAGAGTAAATCACAAGATGAGGACTCTCCTCTAGATGCCACATGTTCATGCTTCAATCAAGAAGATCCAAACCCTAGATCTCATCTTACATGCACACCTACCCCTTCCCACTATCTCCAAGGATTAAACTATTAGCATAACTCTAAGTCCTAATTAAGTTAATCATGGTCTTAAATTCCCTATATGACATACACTAATTTATACAAGTATTAGGTAAACAATACTCATTAATTTATATACTCATATACCATACCCTTAATTTACATTATTTTAGTTAGGGGGAGTGAACCACCTATAGTAATTTAATTGTTATTATTATTATTTTGAGGATGACAATTGCAATAAATCTTTCAACCGATAATCTCGATAATTAGAGTGTGAAAAGATATTAATTAAAATCGGTTGTTACAGAATATGACCCATGTATTTACTACATCAGGTTACCAATGGAGAGTATATATAGTTATTACTATATGTGGATGATATACTCATTGCCTCCCAGAGTAGATCAACGATCGATAGGTTGAAAAAACAAGTATTTTTGGAGTTTGAGATGAAGGATCTAGCACTTGGCATGGAGATTGAGAGACGTAGGGATAGTGGCAAGGTTCGCTTGACTCAGAAGAGGTATTTGCAAAAGTACTTTAGAAGTTCAATATCAATAGTGATACAAAGTCTGTAAGTACACCGTTGACTCCTCACTTCAAATATTCTCCTACTACAATTGAAGAATGTAAGTATATGTCTCACGTATTATATGCCAATGCAGTAGGTAGCTTGATGTATCCTATATTGTGTATAAGGCACGATTTGTCATAAGTCATCAGTATGGTTAGCAGAATCATACATGACCTCGGTAGGGGTCATTGGGAGGCGGTGAAGTAGATTTTATGGTACATCAATAGAACGATAGATGTTGGATTGGTATTTGAGAAGGATATCAGCGGTAAGTATAATTGTACGGGGTATGTTGACTCTAATTATGCAAGAGAACTTGACAGGCGCCTTCTACAATGGGGTATTCTTCATGTTATCCCAAGCGGTGAGCTGGCGCTCGACTTTGCAATCTATTGAAGCTTTTTTGATAATAGAAGTTGAGTATATGGTGATCGTATATGTATTTTGCATTCTTTTTATTATACTTTTACATTTATCGTGTAATAAATCTGCTAAGTTTTTTGTCTTAAATGTCTATTTTGCAGAAGATAATCATGGGGAGAAAAGGGATAATATCAAATAAATACCAGTTAAAGTCAGATTTAACTAAATCTATTTTATTAGAGGAGGTTGATCTCAAATCCAGTTGTTTAAATTCAGATTTTGGTAAATCAAATCGATTAATCGAAGATCAACAAGGATATCATCAAAATCAGAATTCAAACGGAAATTCCAGTTGGAAAAAGGGAAAAAAGATCAAATCAGGCATCTCCACCCCCTGGATGTGGCCGACTAGCCACATCTAGGGAAGCCGTGGATCTACAGCTATCCGGAGAGATTTGGGGGAGCGTTTGCTCCCCCTATCTTCAGACGCTCTCTCCTGTTCTGTATTTGCTATAAATACCTGCAAATTCTCAGTGTACAGTGAACGATCAAGTAGAGAGTAGAAGTTAGGCTATTCTGTAGTTTATAACTTAGGTTATTTTGTTTTTTATGTAATTTTTATTTTCTTTATGTAACGAGAGGAGAGAAGAATTTCATAGAGGAAGGAGAAAGGTGCTTGTACTGAGAGTGACACTGGTATAAGTATTCATCTTTTCTTCCATTTTTATTTAATCAAATTAAAAGTTACTTTTTCTTTTTTATTCTTGTTTTCTTTCACTTCCTCTTTTGATTTTTTTATGAGTATTTAAGCGAATCTAATAGCATCGGTATAGCCTTGTCGTGTGTTTGCTTCCGATATTTCATGATAATGTCTCCCCCTCAAGATTATATATCATTTCATTCTTATTCATCTTGATGATGTAATGCAAATGGGAACTGAGCTCGATCTTATGGATTATGCATTGATCACCTCCGAAGCAAGGCAGACGTGCCAGCAATCCAAGGTAAGTCATCAACCATTTAGTTTAGATCACTATCATCTCCCAACTCTTTTATTCACTCTTTTTAATTTTTTTATATAAATTCATTTTCTATTTTTTCCATCTACTCTAACCTACCACTTTTATAATTTAACATAACTTTTTTTCTTTTCTTTTAAAGAACAAGAGAAGAACTTTAACCATTTTTAGTGAACTAAAGAGAACTTAAAAAAAGCTTCCATCGCTAGTCCCTCCTTGTGGATCATGACCCACATAGTCTCTTGCTATAGCGGTAGTATTGAGCACTTGCACACTTTTATTATAATGTTTTGAAATTCTATATTTTTTGTGCAGGTTTCTCCTCAATCAAATTTTTGCGTCGTTGCCGGGGAGGGACGATAAGTAACTTTTTTTTTGTTTACTTTATTAATTAACTTTCTTCTCTGGTCTTGGTGTACAGGTTTAACGATAAGGAATTTTTTGCTGCAGTGGATATATAAGTGGTCCTGGAATTTGCTCAAGAAAGCAGAGCCCAGAAGCCCTCAGATGTGCTGCATTTTCGTGACAATCTGAGTGAACTACTAACCTGTATTTTTTGCAAGTTGGCTGAATTGCAAAGTTAAAATATTTGTAGCTATTTATTTTCTTGTTTGACTCATTGTACATACATTTTTAAATTAATAGTAAAAAATTGATTATGAATGCTAAAAACAGTTTAGACTTTACATTTAGGCACGTGTCTATTTCGTTACATTTTCTATTTACTGTTGAAGAGCGATGGAGCCAAGATATGTGTGCATAGCATTACTATAAGGTTCATTCTTGTGTGAAATATTTCTTGAGTGTTACTTTTTCTATACAATTATACATTGCACTAAACTGAATTAAGGACTTGTCCTATAAACAAGATAAGGTAGAGAAATTATTACCCTCCCTTAGCCCATAAACAATTTCCTCATTTACTAACCTAAGCCTAACTAAAACTGAGTAGACATTGGCCCTAGGGACATCTCGAACTGAAATAAGAGACTGACCAAAAGGGAAAGTTAATTAGAATCTGACTCTTACCAAATCGGTGTCAAAAGTTAGGAATTGATTAGGCGAAATCTCGAAGAACAGTGATTTAGCATAATTAGGCCCGTTGCTTAGGCACGAATATCTCTCACTGATCTTGCCCCTACCTGGCTGATTAACTTGTGCTCAAATTCTGCAATGCACCCCCCGTGGACAGTATAACCTGTTAGGAGTTGTCTAAGTCTAAGATTTAACTTAACTTAGGTTAATTTTTTTAATTATTTGTTTATTTGTTTGTTTTTTGCTTGTTTTTGGTATTTTTGTGTGATATGGCTTATAACAATAATTTTTTCAATTTTAATAGTAATCTATATTACATCCCGACCTCTTTTGACTCGGATATTACCAACTCGACATATCATAAATTTAAACAACTAAGTGTGTCGGATTGGTCTTATCCGAATAAATACATGCCCCAGGCCCAATACTATGAGCAAGACTGGAATAATCATCACTACTCTTTACAGAGTCAATGGAATACAACTCCCCTAAGTTATATTATCAACTACCATTCTAACATTCAGCCTTAATTTGTCTAGTCATGAAAAACCAATAGAAGAAAATCTAAGGCTATGAAAAGTATAGAAGCCATGATTGAGTTGTTGGCCCAAAAGGTTACACTCTCCATTTGTTTAGAGTTTTGATGATAACAAAACAAATAAGAGCTATTTGCTACTAATAAGTTTGTTCAAGATAAGTTTCAGGTTTGTATCATGTTTGGAGGCCATTGCTAGCTTTTGCAAGATATTCTAGGTTCTTGGAGCAATTAAGGCAAATAGCACTTCAAGGAAGGAACATAGAAGAGAAGGCTCTAACTAGGCTTTGCATGGCTCAAGACTTCAAGATTGCTCAAGATAATTTATTAGTTTTGTTTCTAGTTTTTGTAGTCTTGTTAAAGAATAGTGATTAGGATTGAAGCTCTATATTCCAACACACACGTTTTTGCGCACATGCATTTCCTAGAAATATTCCCTATAAAGATATACAAAATATTTTAATACAAAGTCTTTTGTTTATAAACTCAATTTTAGGCATTATACATGTTTCATATCAAAAATATTTTATTAGATATCAAAATCTCCTTAAAATTCTGTTTCAGTTTTAGCTTTTAGCATGATCCGGTCGATCGACCGGTCGACCGTCACTAAGTCAGGTCAAACCGGTCGACCGACCCAGTCGACTGGTCTTCTGGCAGTCTTGATGTATCAGTGTGCATGTTTCCCGGTCGATCGGACTGTCGACCGGAGCCCTTCGGTCGACCGGGCGGCTGGCCGACTGAAGTGGTGTCACTCTCTGTTTGTTTCGGCCGACCGGGCGGTCGACCGAGAGCCTGCAACGTCTCTTTTGTTTGAATCTCGGTCGACCGGCCGGTCGACCGAGGTAGCCATTTCAGCCATAACGGCTAGCTTTTAAACACGTTTTAAATTTGTGTTTTTTCATTTCTAAACGTATTTAGGGGATATTTTATGAGTCAAATTCTTCCTAATTAACATTATATGAGTTTACTTTTTAATCCCTTGCCCTATCCTATAAATAGGGGTGATTAGGGTTATGTTTTCAAGAACAACAAGCAATATACAAAAGTTTCAAAAGTTTTCAAAAGCTTTCAAGAGAGTTTGGTCCTTGGTTTTTGTGCTGAAGATTCTCTCATCGCTGAAGTTTTATTTTCTAAACTCTCTCTAGTTCATTTCCTTTTTCCACTTACACTATTTGAGCTTCAATTCTAACCATTACTCTACAGGGCTCTTGTAAGGGAAAGAGGCATTTGCAAAAGATAGTTTATGGTCTTTTGATCACTAAGAGAGAACTTGTACTTGAGATTGTGGAGTTGGGTACTCCGGTGTATTTGTAACCTCTTTGTGAAGTTATAGTTGTTAGAAATCCTTCTGGGTGAAGGCAGGGATGTAGAGCTGGGTGCTCGAACCTAGGAAAAATTCTCGGTGTTTGCGTTTAGTTTACTTGTTCTTACTTGCTCTTAATTCTTGCTTCAATCACTTACTTTATATTCATTGCTTTATCTACTTGCTTCACATTTTCTTTGCTACATTGTACTTGCTCTTCATTTTCATTGTTATATTCACTTGTTGCATAATCACACTGTCAATCAAATACTCATACAATAAGATTGCATTGCGCACCTCCAACTCATATCTAGAGGAATCAGGAGGAAGGAGTTCAGAACCCTTCACGGGGTATTCAGCTTCTAGTCTTGTTTTGGGTTGATTGTTGCATCATATTTTTAATTGTCTATTGATTAGCATTATCACCTATTCACCCCCTCTAGGTGATTTTCAATTGGTATCAGAGCTTGGACTCTAGGTTTGGCTTAACATCCTTAGAGAGATCCTAAAAATTTGCAAATCAACATTTGCATTCTTTCATTCATACACTAGTAAACATGGCCGATAACATCAAAACCCCTCCTAAATTTGATGGACTTAATTTCCCTATTTGGAAGGTTAGAATGACTATCTTTTTACAATCTTTAGGTAGCTTAGTTGCAAAATCCTTGACCAAACCCTATGTTAGACCCGATAGTGATGAAAGCACATGGTCCGACTTTACCTTTAGAGAATATGAGGCTAACTCAAAGGCCCAAAATTCCCTCCTAACCGCCTTGAATGAGGATGACCTTACACGGGTAATACATTGCCAATCCGCCTATGAGATTTGGCAACATTTGTTGGTCACACGAGGGGACATCACAAGTAAAGAGAGCTAGATAGATCTCTTGAGGTCCCAATATGAATCTTTTAAAATGATTGATGATGAATCTATTGATTGCATGATTACAAGGTTTACTAAAATCACCAATGCTCTTTCCTCTTTAGGTGATGATATTTCTAATGACCAAAAGGTGCGAAAAATGATTCGGGCTCTTCCTTCTTCATGGGAGATAAAGGCCACCACCTTGAAAGAATTGAATGACAAGGACGAAATGGATCTCATAAGTCTCATTGGAAACTTGAAGACTCATGAAATGGAAAAGAAGGCAAGAGAAGAAGCGGCTCCTCAAAAGAAGAAATCCATAGCCTACAAGTCTTCCTCCACTCTTGATGATGAAGAAGAAGATGAAGAAGAAGATGAGGAGCTATCCCTCCTTGTGCGTAACGTGAAGAGAATGTACCGGAAGAACAAGCTCAACTTTAGAAGAAAATTTGAAGGAAAAGAGGAGAGAAGAATCATTTGCTATAATTGCCGAAAGCCCGGACATATCATGGCCGATTGCCTGGATTTCAAGAAGAAGATGACTTCCTCCTTCAAGCAAAAGAAGCCGGTCGAAAAGAAAGCTTACAAAGCAACTTGGGATTCGAAAAGCGAGTCCGAAGACGAGGTGGACACGGCGAACATGTGTTTCATGGCAAACATAATAAAGGTAACCCCACAACCTCTTGATGAAGAAGATGAACTAAGTAAAGAAATGCTTGTACATGCTTTTGTTGAACTTTTGAAAACCTATGATGTTAAAAAAGGTAGAATGTTCTAAATTGTAAAAAGAAGTTGCTTTTCTTAAAAATCAACTTGCTATTGTTTCTAAAGAAAAGGATGAAATTTCTTCAAATCTTATTTTTACTCAAAATGAATTTAGTGCTTACAAAGTTGCTTGCAAAGCAAACTTTTCAAAGATTGATGAAAAGAAATTTCTTCATTAAAAACTAGAATTGTTGATTTGAAAAAGTTTTGAAGGATTGTGCTTTCAACACTAAGAAACTTGAGGAAATGTTTTCTAAAAAGCACACTTCTCATGCTAAAGCTTCACATGTCAAAATTCCTCATGCTCACACTACGCACAACACTCATGCTAAATCCACACATGCTCACAAGTCACACACTCACTATGCTTTTAAATATAGTAGAGTATATAGATGCACTTATTGTGGTAAGAATGGACATTTGGCTAAGTTTTACTATGATCAAGTAAATAGATCAAATAATCTTGTTTGGGTTCATGGTACTAACTCTTTAGGACCCAAGAAAATGTGGGTACCAAAATCAAGTCCTAAGCTATTTGATGTAGGTACACACTAAGGCTCCAAGACGTAAGGAGCGGTGTACCTTGATAGTGGTTGTTCAAGACACATGACATGGGATATTAACAACTTTACAACCCTATCAAGGTACATGGAAGGTGGCACCGCCACCTTCGGGGATGCTGATTGATAAACAATATTGCATATTTTACCACATTATCCCCATGCATATTGCAAATAAATATATGATTTTTACTCATCTTCTCTATATTTTTACAGGTCCACAACTAAAAAGAGAAAAAGCCCAATAATCACTTTAATTAGCAATAATTAAAGAGATTAATTCCAAGCCCAAGATAAAGCCCAAATTTGAATCCAGGATCCAGAGAAATCTACGTAACAACTCAAGATTCTAGAAGGCCACGTGGATAACAACTTCGTAACAGAATCATAACAAGAAGCTGTTACCCAACAACCTCCAAATTGCCGCAAAATCCGGGATTTTCCCGCCATATTGCGGCAGTTGGAAGGTTGTTGGATCCTGGATTTTGCGCCAACAACCTGGATCTCGAAGCTTCTCTCTGAGCCCTATAAATACTGCACCTGGACCTGCGAGCAAAGACTGAGCAGAGAAGAAAGAGAGATTAGGGATTAAGCTTTGTATTTTTTAGTTTTTCTCTAGGATTTTTGTAGCTCTCTAGATCTTCTTCCTCCCTAGAAATTCTGTAAGAGAGAGTTTGTAAGAGAGAGAAAGCTTGTGTACATCAAGGAGTGACAACTTGTGAAGCAAGGATTCATCCATTCTCTTCTCTCTACTCTTGCATTTTCTAGTATACTTGTTTTCTTTACTTGCTTTCTTTATTTTCTTGCAATTTTATTCATGCTTTGCTTTTCTTTTGTAATGGCTTGTAGCTAACTTTCTACATGTACTAGCTAACCACTAACCTTGCTAACTACTAACTCATGGGTGATTGCTATATTTCATCTTGCAAAGTTGTATGGTCTTCTCTTCTCCGATGGGTTACTTTCATTGCTTGGCTAGTTCTTGTTGTAATTCCATATGATTCATGTGTGCCTCATTTAGAGCCTTGTCTTTGAACAAGTGCCTTGATGGAACATGGAGATGGATCACCAATATGCTATTTGTTGTACAACTTCTTTATGTCCATTAATGAATGTTGTATCCTCTTCCTTAGCATCCCTTGAGTGTACCTCTTTTGATTCCATTATTGAAAGTCTAATTTGTAGGCCAATGACATCTATGAGGCTACAAGACAAGTCCAAGAATGATCCCCCATCATCCAAGTGGGAAAGTAATTAGACCAACACGCAAGACAAATCTATGCCGATGAATCAACATGAGGCACACATTCACTATCACGGAGTTTAGTAAGTCTTTAGCAAGGTAGTAAGGTTAGCTAGTCATGGTTTTCTTCAATCTTAAATCTTTTCAAAGTTTTACTTTCTTTTAGTTGTAATTCCAAAGCTAATTTTAATTTTGATTTCTTTACACTTTCCATCATGAACATATCCATCCATTCTTTCATTTCTTTTTCATTTGATTCTTTTTTCTTTTAAAGCAAAGAAGAATCTTCGTTTTCTTTTCTTCACTACCAACCGTAACGCTTCCATCGCAAGCTCTCCCTGAGAATCGACCCGGTATAGCCCATGCTATAACGAAGATAGGAAAGGGTATATCAATCATCTTTCATACATTGTGGAGTGATCTAAGCACTTGAGGTTGTTTCTAAACCTTATCTCCTTAATTGAATACATATATTTGTGCTCATTTACACTCCATAATACAACACCTTTCCCGTCTTAAACAAATTTTTGGCGCCGTTGCCGGGGAGAGCAACGGTTTTTGATTTCAAGTGAAGAACTAAACGAATCTTCTTCTCTGTTGCAGGTTACAGGTTGAAGAAACAGGAAAATTTGCATTGCAGAAACATATAAGTGGACCTGGGCCTCTGCTCTCGAAAGAAGAGACCAGGATCCCTCTGAATTGCTGCAAATTCTGGGTTTTTGCCGTAGAATTGCGGCAAGGAGGAGTGAACTACTGACATAATTTCTGCAGGGTCTCCAGCTTTGCAAACTACAGCTGCTGCAATAATTCTTTTCTTGTATGCTTCACCTTATTCCTGCTAATAAGCAACAGTAAAACATTGGTTGCAAAGTTAAAAAATTGTTTAGACATTTGCATCTCTAGGCACGTGTCTTTCAATTCCTTTACTTTTACTGTTGAAGAGTGCTGGAGGCAAGGTATGTAAGCATAGCATATAGACTAGGACTCACTCTTTATTTGATTTAATTAAGCTTTGAGTGAACCTTGTTTGTTATATCGTACACTTGCACAAATCAATTCTAAGGGCATAACCCATAAAAAAGATAAGGTGGGAATTTTATCACCTCTTCCTTAGCCCTAAAATCATTTTCCCACGCACTCACAATCCTAAGCTTCTAAATAAAAACTGCTAGACGCTGGCCCTAGGAACATTCGGACTCACTTAGGAGATTATCCTAAGGGGGAAAAGTGTTGAAAATTGACTTTTGTAAAATCAGTGTCTAGGAAAGGGATTGAGGGCCGAAAGCCCAAAGGTTGCTGGTTACTTAATTAAGGAACGTCTCTGACGGAAAACCTCCCACCAACCTTGCCCTTTCCTGGCTGATTAGCTTATAGTCAAAGTCTACACTAAACCTCCTGTGGACGATCTAATCAGTTAGGAGTCGTCTAGGTCCAGGAATCCTAGAAGCTTGGATTGATTTTTCTTTTTAATTGTTTGTTATTTTCTCTTTTTCGCTGGTGTGATCGGTGCACGTTGTTTGTGAATGTATTTGCGAGAGTGGTTTCGTGATCCAAAATCTGCAAGACTTGATAGACTTTCTACACTTGCACTTACACAACCACTTGACATTATGGAAAATAACGTCTCACTTCAAGATCGATTTTATCCGATTCGCACTTCCCTTCCATCCTGCATTCTTCTCCCCGAGCCTAATGGAAACCACTTTGAGCTGAAACCGCAATTCATTAATACACTTCCCCGATTCCATGGTCTTGAGTCTGAGGACGCGTACCTCTTTATTCGTGAGTTTGAAGAGGTATGCCAAATGATGAGAATTTTTCAATTGACCGAGGATGCTGTTAGGTTAAGGTTTATACCATTTGCACTGAAGGATTTAGCTAAGAAATGACTTTATAATCTTCCCGTCAGTTCCATATCTTCATGGGAGGATTTTGTAAAAGTCTTTCTTAAGAAATTCTATCCTATTCACAAAACAGCCCTCATGAGAAAGAATATAATGCAATTCAAGCAGGAACCAAATGAACCTTTTTGGAAGTATCTTGAGCGTTTCAAAGACCTTCTAGCCCTGTGTCCTCATCACGGCATAGAGAAATGGCGTCTATGCCAGATTATCTATGACGGTCTAGATTACCAAACGAAAACCCTCCTTGAATCCATGTGTCAAGGGGAATTTTTGAAGAAAGATGAACATCAGGGGTGGGATCTCTTTGAAACTCTAGCTGAGAAAACCATTCAGTGGGAGTCATGCCCTGATAAACCGACTCCCACCACTTCCAGAACTGGTACGCACTCCATAGAATCCTCTCTAGCTGTAGATGCCAAGATCACACAATTAATGAAGAGGATAGAACTGCTTGAGTCAAAAGGAAATTCTGTTGTCAATCAGGTCAACCCATTGCCTGTAATTCAACCGGGTTGCACCAACTGTCATGACCTTAGCCATGTCTTTGAGGAGTGTCCTTTGTATCAGCCCCAATCATATCAGGAGAACATGAATGCAGCATTTACCAGACCTCCATACTCCAACACTTACAATTCGGGATGGCAGAACCATCCAAATTTTTCGTGGAGTCAGTCTGGTCCTGAGCATCATAGACCACCACTTCCATATCCATATAATGCTCAGTCTCACACATCCAGTTTCAATCATAATTCACTGTATGTTCATCCATCTCAAAGTCCACCACATTCACAACCATATCAGAACCCACCACACTACCAATCACAATTCCAGCCTCCGTATTGTCAACATCCACCCCAGAATAATTCAGAAATATTAGAGTTGAGAAAAATGCTAGAAACCTTTACAAAGAACCATCAGCAGGAGATGAATAAAGTTCAGGTCCAGATCAGGCAATTAGCTGAGAGACAAAATGGAATGTTCCCAAACCAGCCATTGCCAAATCCCAAACATCACTTCCCTTTAATGAAGTGGAAGATTCAGGACCCAGTCAATGTCATGCTATTCATACCCTGAGATCTGGAAAATAAATCGATAATAAGGTTTCTAGTCCACCATCTCAACCAGCACCAAAGCCAACACCTCCTGTCCCAATACAACCAGCTTCTGACAAACCATCCCCTAGTTTAGAGCCATCCACTTCAAAAGCCAAGGGGAAAGAAAAGGTAGATGAGCAAACTTATAAGCCTGTTGTACCATTTCCAAATAGGCTTAAGAATCCCAAGACAAATGCTCAAATGGAGAAGATAAAAGAAATGTTCAATAAGGTCCAAATCAATGTCCCTCTTCTTGATGCCATACAACAAGTGCCATCATATGCTAAATTCTTAAAGGAAATGTGCACCAAGAAGAGGAAAACATAAGTCCCTAAAAAAGTCTTCCTAGCATCATCCATCAACGAGATGCTCAATGGTCCAATTCCTGTTAAATACAAGGACCCAGGGAGCCCCACCATTTCATGCATCATAGGACAGACACCATTAATAGGGCACTTCTTGATTTGGGGGCCAGCATCAATCTCCTGCCTTTCTCTGTGTACCAACAATTAGGGTTAGGTGATCTCCGTCCTACCCAAATGACTATCCAATTGGCTGATCGCTTTGTCACTAGACCCCAAGGGGAAATTCACGATGTCCTTGTCAAAGTTGGGGAATTCATTTATCCTGTTGACTTTGTAGTCCTTGAAACAAAACCTGTGTCAAATTCCAATCAAAGGGCTCAAATTCCTGTCATTTTGGGACGACCATTCCTGGCTACTACAAATGCTGTCATTAATTGCCGGAATGGATCAATGAGGTTGACCTTTGGTAACATGATTCATGAATTCAATGTCTTCCACACACAGCCTCGTAAAATAAAAGATCAAATATTTGATGTTAGCTTCATTAGTAACAATTGTGAGGAAGAAGGTGAAGATCCAAAAGATGAGTCAAAATCTTGTGATTCTCTTATCCGAGTACCCTTTCAATAGGGTAAAGTTGATTTGGATATTTTCACCTTCAATGAGCCAACTGTGAATATATCCGAACCTCCGATTGATATATCCTTTGAAGACCTGTTTGCTGATGAGATCATGTGTCTAGATGAGTCAACTCGGGGTCAGCTAACTGATTGCACACTTCCGGATGTTGACCTTAGTTTTGAAGAATTGTATGGAGAGGAGCTGAAATTCCTTAACAATGGAAGTGATGAGATTCAGAGTGAGAGTGGTGATAAGGAATTTTTTAGTGAACAATGTGGTGGAATGAGGGTGAATGATACTAATAAAAAATTGAATCTGGAAATACCTAAGGCTACAATAATTCAAACCGTTTCCCAACTGAGCTCACGAAAGCAGACGCACTGGAATGATGGGAAACGGGCCAGAGGAAAACGACCCAAAAGCCTTGGTAATGGTTATACTTGTATATATTCTTTGTAAATAATTTTTTGCACTTTTTTGTAAATAAAAGTTTCTTACCTCTTACCTATTTCATGCATACATATATCATGATGCATTGAGGACAATGCATGAAATAAGTGTGGGGGAGGGTTTACTAACATAGAGTTTTTAGATTTTCTTTCTTTTACATTTCTTTTACAAAAATAGAAATAAAATAAAAAAATAAAATAAAATAAAATAAAAACTTTTTGAAATAAGAGACAAAGTTTTGATCTATTTTTAAGAAAATTAAGATGTATCTTAGAAATTAAGAAAGCCTTAATTATGACATCTTAAACCTAGTTGAAATAATAGATCTTGTTTGAAATTATAGGCTAAGTAATTAAAATTGGGGAGATATTTTTATCTTGAATTTTTACCTTAGATAAATATGCACTTTTACACTTACACATTTCTTGGGATGGAGACAAAGACCAAAAATGCCATAAAATAAATAAAAAAGAAAGAAAAATAAAGATGTAATAAAACATCACCTATTAAGTTGGATAAATGTGCCTCAAGAAGCATGATTATTCACGCCTAACGGTGGTAAAGGAAATAAATAATCCCCTTTAGTTTTGTGGCCTTTTTTACTCGAGACCTTAAACCCGAGGGATGTTTTCTCATCTGGTGCCCTAAGACCGTCTGGTTTGGGAGTCATCGGTTAAAGGCTCGTTACATAGGTGAACTAGAAAGCCTAAACTAAGGGAAGAAAAAAAAACAGATATATATATATATATATATATATATATATATATATAAATAAATGGCTTGATGGTTGGAGTTGAAATCCCAGAAATTTTCACTGAGCACGGTGTGCATATTATCTAGGTTTTATGAAAGATAAAGTATTCAATCCAATTTGAATTCTTACCTTAATTGAAGACAAGATCTTGCATAGAGACTAAGTTTAAGAAAGAATGATTATAGGTGGACTTATGACCTTAGATCACTTATATTTTTGCAAAAATGGTTCGAAAACATGTCTCTCTTTCAAAATGCGTTTTCAAAACACTAACATTTGTCTTCTTTCTTTATGGATTTTGTGGGTGTAATCCGCTGAAAACCCTCAGGAGACAACACTCCTCCTCTAGGGTAACCTAGAGGTTTAACGGCTTGTTGCACACGCTCAGTGCAATCGCGTCACCTGCGAAAGTGGTGTAATAAAATTGGTAGTATAGTTTTTTCTTTTCTTTGTTTTGCTCAGGACGAGCAAAAGAATAAGTGTGGGGGTGTGATTGATAAACAATATTGCATATTTTACCACATTATCCCCATGCATATTGCAAATAAATATATAATTTTTACTCATCTTCTCTATATTTTTACAGGTCCACAACTAAAAAGAGAAAAAGCCCGATAATCACTTTAATTAGCAATAATTAAAGAGATTAATTTCAAGCCCAAGATAAAGCCCAAATTTGAATCCAGGATCCAGAGAAATCTACATAACAACTCAAGATTCTAGAAGGCCACGTGGATAACAACTTCGTAACAGAATCATAACAAGAAGCTGTTACCCAACAACCTCCAAATTGCCGTAAAATCCGGGATTTTCCCGCCATATTGCGGCAGTTGGAAGGTTGTTGGATCCCGGATTTTGCGCCAACAACCTGGATCTCGAAGCTTCTCTCTGAGCCCTATAAATACTGCACCTGGACCTGCGAGCAAAGACTGAGTAGAGAAGAAAGAGAGATTAGGGATTACGCTTTGTATTTTTTAGTTTTTCTCTAGGATTTTTGTAGCTCTCTAGATCTTCTTCCTCCCTAGAAATTCTGTAAGAGAGAGCTTGTAAGAGAGAGAAAGCTTGTGTACATCAAGGAGTGACAACTTGTGAAGTAAGGATTCATCCATTCTCTTCTCTCTACTCTTGCATTTTCTAGTATACTTTTTTTCTTTACTTGCTTTCTTTATTTTCTTGCAATTTTATTCATGCTTTGCTTTTCTTTTGTAATGGCTTGTAGCTAACTTTCTACATGTACTAGCTAACCACTAACCTTGCTAACTACTAACTCATGGGTGATTGCTATATTTCATCTTGCAAAGTTGTATGGTCTTCTCTTCTCCGATGGGTTACTTTCATTGCTTGGCTAGTTCTTGTTGTAATTCCATATGATTCATGTGTGCCTCATTTAGAGCCTTGTCTTTGAACAAGTGCCTTGATGGAACATGGAGATGGATCACTAATATGCTATTTGTTGTACAACTTCTTTATGTCCATTAATGAATGTTGTATCCTCTTCCTTAGCATCCCTTGAGTGTAGCTCTTTTGATTCCATTATTGAAAGTCTAATTTGTAGGCCAATGACATCTATGAGGCTACAAGACAAGTCCAAGAATGATCCCCCATCATCCAAGTGGGAAAGTAATTAGACCAACACGCAAGACAAATCTATGCCGATGAATCAACATGAGGCACGCATTCACTATCACGGGGTTTAGTAAGTCTTTAGCAAGGTAGTAAGGTTAGCTAGTCATGGTTTTCTTCAATCTTAAATCTTTTCAAAGTTTTACTTTCTTTTAGTTGTAATTCCAAAGCCAATTTTAATTTTGATTTCTTTACACTTTCCATTATGAACATATCCATCCATTCTTTCATTTCTTTTTCATTTGATTCTTTATTCTTTTAAAGCAAAGAAGAATCTTCGTTTTCTTTTCTTCACTACCAACCGTAACGCTTCCATCGCAAGCTCTCCCTGAGAATCGACCCGGTATAGCCCATGCTATAACGGAGATAGGAAAGGGTATATCAATCATCTTTCATACATTGTGGAGTGATCTAAGCACTTGAGGTTGTTTCTAAACCTTATCTCCTTAATTGAATACATATATTTGTGCTCATTTACACTCCATAATACAACACCTTTCCCGTCTTAAACAAATTTTTGGCGCCGTTGCCGGGGAGAGCAAAGTTGCCTTTGGAGAGACCTAAGCAAGCCTAAGACACTAAGTTAGCTCAATACTTAGCCTGACATTAGCCAAGGTAAACTTCATAGCTCCGCATGGAGCTAACAGCGTCGCCTAAGGCTTTCTTAGTAGCCTCGCTTTGAGGCTAACTATTATCTTCGCTTGAAACTTCCCATTTAGCCCCACCAGAGGCTGATCCAGGTAACTTTGCCTAAGGCTATGGGCTGAGTCTTAGCTCCGCTATAGGCTGAGTCTTAGCTTCGCACGAGGCTCTAAAAGTAACTTTTCCTGAAGCTATGAGCCAAGTCTTAGTTTCGCATGATCTAGCTCCGCAGTGAGCTTTGTCAGGTCATCAAATTGACCGTTTCAAAATCCCACGAGGGATTAATGGGTGAACACCACTAATTTAGTGGGATTAACGCCACTTTAAGTGGGCGGTTACATCTGCCCACTTCGTCCCATATTAAATGGAGACAATTAAGCCATAAAGGCAAAAAGGCGTTTGCACGAATGCTCTAGCTTCGCCAAAAGCTCGCAAGGAGCTTCGCGACAAGGTCATTCGCGAGCCTCGTAAAATGCTAAGGACGATTCAACCTTGCTGAATTCAAGGGGACAGTTACACCCCATGTCGATTATAAATAGTCCCTTGCTGAGCCAAACAAGGGGACATACACAGACAGAGAGGAGATTGGCTTAGAAAAAAGTCAAGCACAAAATTCTTAGCAAAAGGGTTCTACGGATCTTCTGCTTTCAATTCTTTGATTTCCTGAACCAAGCGAAAAGGAAATCTCACTAGGAGGCAGCTTGATCACCTGATCGATTGCATCGTCAAAGGGATAAAATAGTAGCGCGCTGATCAGATTCCTACGGGCATATTTTTCCAGAAATCTCATAGGAGATCTACTTGTAATGTCATTTTAATTATTTGTAATTTCACTCCTCACTTCTTTTTTATAAGTTTTCCCTTATTGAATTTTTAATGGAAAGCAGCCGCAACACTTACAAAGAATTCACACTAGAACTTTTGGACCCACAGGTCCCTCACTTGTTCCCGCAAGAACAACACACGTAAGCACACTAGCTTGCCGAGGCCGCACCTCTACACTGAGCTCCCACAAGAACTTGTCACAATACGAACCCGCAAGTTTGCCTCCTCAAATACAAAGATGAACACTTGGTGATCTCTATACTTTGATCACCAAAAATACTGTCATAACAAGGCTCCTATAGGATAAATATGGCAATGGAAAACTCAAACTTTTGGGAAAAAAACTAGGACAGATTTGTGGTGAAAAACTAAAGAAATTTCTTTTGAAAACACTATTGAAAAACTCTCCTTTAGATATGGAAGTTTTAGCTCAAAAACAAGTGAAGAAAAATCCTAAGAGAGATGAAAAAACTGGCTCTAAAACCTTCTTCAAATCTTCTTTAAAACAAGCCAAAACAGCCCCCTTAAATAGAGTTCAGAATATACCTGTTGGGGTCAAACTACAGGCCAGATGACCGGTCAGTCGACCGTCCGGTCGACCGGCCAACGGTCATATTTATGACTGTTGGGGTTGCCGGTCGACGGCACCCAGGTCATTACCTATTGATCGACCGGTCGGCCGACTGAGGCAAGATCCAAAGAGTAAAGCTCTCTGGCCGGTCGACCGCCAGAATGTCCGGGGCCGGATCCAGAGAGTGAACTCTCTAGATCGGTCGACCAGCCCTCAAGCTAAGGCCTGTGCACGTTTCTGTGCACATCAGTCGATCGCCCGGTTGACCGACTTCTGGCTCGGACGACCGGTCGTCGACCTCTAGAAGGCTAGTTAGGAATTTTGGGGATTAAAAAACTTGGTTTTATAAACTCCCTTAAAATCATATAAAATGTACAAAAATAAGTTTACTGAAATACTATAAAGTACAAATATGTGTGAATAAAAATCAATACATATTACAAACTTTTGGACTATTTTTATGATATAGAAATTTAGCCATAAACAAAAATCCATATTTTTAAAAAACAATCTTTAATTTGAAAAATGATTTTTTCAAAACTTCTTCAAATACAAATAAGATATTTTAAACACTTTTGTAGCTTAGTGTGTATGGATATGATTCAATACACATACAAGATGAAATATCTATGTTTTTGACAATAAGCTCTAAAATAAGTTTTGATAAATATAAAACTCAAACACATGATATAGAAACATCAAATAAGTTTTTCTAAATATTTGAACTAACAATGTGCATGGATGAAACCCAAAACACATATAAATCATAAAAATTGTTTTGATGAACTCTAATCATGAAACATAAGGATGTATACTTTAAAGCACAAAATCAAAACAATATTTTCTAAAACTAAAACTATTTTATGAAAACACATATAAATTTTGTTTGTGTGTGTGTACGAGTTTGAGCAATTCACAACTAATCTATCCTTTATATTTTATCTAAAACACAAAATCTTAAAGATATTCCATAAAAACTAATAAACAAAATAAATATTTATGCATAAATAACAAATATTTAACATGCATATAAATTCTAAATTCTTCTCCCCTTTTTGTCAACTCATCAATAAAGGGGTGAGGACAATCAAACAATAAAAATGTATGTACGATATACATTCATGAAGAGGAGAGATATAAATTTGCTCTCCCTGCATGCATGCATTACATGGAGGAGGAATGACTAGACCCTGACCCACATAAAGTATTATATATAATGTATAAGTAGAGATGTTAAGCTCCCCCCTATGTACACACGTGTATCACAAGCTCCTCAATATAAGATACACTCAATATGAATTTATATTTAGAGAAGATGTTAAGCTCCCCTTACATATAGGCAATACATATCAACAAATTTTGAAGCCACTTTTAAAGCAAAATTTTGAAATTTCTTGAAGTCAACAAAATGAATTATGATACCAATAAAATCAAATAATAATTGACAAAAATAAATATTGGTACCACCTGTAAAAAAAATTTAAGATACCAATAGTAGATTTTTGATACTAATTGAAGGTGAAATATGAAGTACATTTTGATACCAAGTAAATATCAATTGAAATCAATGCATAAGCTTGTAAAGATACCCATTAATATTTAGAATAAAATCAAGCTTAACATAAACATAATTTGTGCTTTAAAAATGTAATGATATTATAAAACAAGCACAATCAAAGCATATTCATGAAAATAATCAAAAAGATTCAAAACAAACATAAAATTCTTTTATCAAAAACATGAAAATCATTAAAACTAAAATTTTCATCAAAACAAAACATATCCAAACATAGACTAGTCCATAAAAGTATATTGCATGAAGGTAAATGGCTCTAGGATATACATGTATATCTATAAGTTTTAGACAAAAATACCATATAAATGAAGCTAAACATATACAAAAATAGAGAAAATAAGTGTAAATAAAAGAATCATCAAAACTAGATTATACTTGTACATATAATGAGTACAAATGAGCATTAAAGTATAAACATATAATAATCAAGTGTAGCTTACTACTTGTACAAGTATAAACATAAGTTTTAACGAAATTACATCTAAACAAGTAATCACCACATGAATCACAAAACAAATATGATCATTAGTCTAAATACACGTGTTTTAGAACTAGTATATACATAGTAGTTAAATACTAGTGAGAACACAAGATATGAATCCATATGAATATGAGTGTGTCTCAAACTCTATCTATGTATATCACAAGTCTAATAACATTGCATTTAACATAATGAGCAAGAAAATCAAAACATGCTAAAAATTATCAATTACAAAAGCATGTAAACTAAAATAGGAGTTAGAGATAGTTATCAAACCATATGAACTATTCTCTAAGTTTTCAAACCATGGTGGTCCTCTCCACCAAACATCCTTGAAGATAATGCATCAAATGTACTGTCCATCAAGCTCAAATGCATCCACCATCAAGGCACCATACCTCTCACGTCGTGTGAGAGCCCACACCTACATTAAACACAAGAGGTGAGGATTTTGGTACCCATTTCTTTTTGGGTCCATGAGGGTTAGAAACAGATGGACCCAAACATTATTATTTGCAAAATTTTTACAATTTAATCTATCAAAGAAAAATCTTGCAAGATGGCCATTGCGGCCACAATGTATGCATGTGTACACTCTAGCATGCAAATGAGTGGGTGAGCGTGAAAATGGTGTGCATATGTATACCGTCGGGTTTGTGAATGAACATGTGAAATTTATTTCTTACGAATATGGATTCTAATTTAGAGTGATTAAATGTACATTGGCTCAAAGTGGATCCCAAACAATAAATGTTCTTCTTCGTAATACAAATATCATTATTAATTTTAGGAGAAGAGAAATGAACATGAGAATCAACAAGTTTTTTCTTTTTAGAAATGTTTTCTTTTTCTTTTAAAACGAATTTTTTTTTCAAAGAGTTATTTTCTTCAAAAATAATCTCTTTTTCTTTTTCGACTAAAATAATTTTATTTTTTCAATGAATTGTTTCAATGAAATGTCATTTAATTTTGAAGACAAGGAAATATTCTCTTTTTTAAAAAATTCATTTTCTTTTGAAGCACATTCAAATTTATTTTTAAAGGAATCATTTTCTTTTAACAAGGAAGTGTTTTCCTTCTTCAACTTATTATTTTTAATTTTTAATAAATCATATTTTTCATAAGGCATATCAATATCTTCTTGTACGTCGAATTCAGAATTTACCTCAAGGGGGTCATCCCCTTAGACCATGTAGCATATGTTGGAAGCATCACTTCTATCATCCGAGTCACTCCCCATGTATTATTGCTTTTGTTCACCAAGAAAGACAAGGGTGTTTCATACTACAAAATCCGAATCAAAGTTAGCAACCCTAAATAAATATTCATCATTTAGGGTACTCTTTAAAGCATGAAGAGATTTTGCATTAGCCTCAAGGTTTTTGTCATTTAAAAAATAAGAATCTTTAATGGTGGCAAAATAAACATGAATTCCTAGGGCTTTGAGGTACATTGACATCTTAACTTTCCAAGTTTGAATATTAAGAATATCAAACATTTGGGGTGTCATGAAATTCATCTGTGTGTATAAACAAATATTGTGATTAGCTAAAATGAGGATCTTTAACTCAAGGTTGTTAAACCCAAATCAATAGCACCAAACTCTGATACCAATTCAAATACACGTAGGGGGTTTATAGGTGTACAAGCTAATCTAATGCAAATGATGTGAAATTAAAAACTATTTATGCAAACTAAAACTATTAAGCTAACAAACAAGATATAACACAAGAGTTTAGCCAAATTTTCGGTGAAGGGCTCTGAACTATCTCCTCTAGATTCCTCTAGATTAAGAGTTGAGGTGCCAAAATGGCTCTCTTGGTTGAATACAAGTGTGAGTACACAATCCCAAGCATATATCAATTAAGCACAAGTATATCAAGCATATAAAGAGATAAATAATATAAGCATGTAAGATATATAAACACAAGTGAGAGAGATAAGTAATCGCAAACACGGAAGATTTGTTTCGAGGTTCGAGCACCCTTGCTCTACGTCCCCGCGTTCAACACTATGTAGGATTTCCACTAGAATCGTTCTCGTAAGATTACTTGGTACCACAACACTTACAACGAGTTCACACTAGAACTCTTGGACCCGCAAGTCCCTCGCTTGTTCCCGCAAGAACAACACACGCAAGCACACAAGCTTGCCGAGGTTGCACTTCTACACCGAGCTCCCACAAGAACTTGTCACAACACGAACCCGCAAGTTTGCCTCCTCAAATACAAAGATGAACACTTGGTGATCTCTACACTTTGTTCACCAAAAACACTCTCACAACAAAGCTCCTATAGGATAGATATAGCAGTGGAAAACTCAAGCTTTTGTGAGAAAAACTAGGATAGATTTGCGGTGGAAAACTCAAGAAATCTCTTTTGAAAATACTCTTGAAAAACTCTCCATTTGATATGAAAGTTTTAGCCCAAACAAGTGGAGAAAAATCCTAAGAGATATGGGCAAAACTGGCTCTAAAATCTTCTTCAAATCTTCTTTAAAATATGCCAAAACAATCCCTTAAATAGAGTTCAGAAATATAGCCGTTGGGGTCAAACTGCAGGCCAGATGACCTATTGGTCACCGGCCAACGGTCACATTTATAACCGTTGGGGCTGCCGTTCCACTGTCTGGTCGACCGCACCCAGGTCATGACCTGTCGGTCGACTAAGGTAAGATCCAGAGAGCAAAGCTCTCTGGCCGGTCGATCGCCCAGACGACTGGGGCCAGATCCAGAGAGTGAACTCTCTGGATCGGTCAACTGGCCCTCAAGCCAAGGCCTGTGCACATTAGTCAACCGACTTCTGCCTCGGTCGACCGCCAGAAGGCCAGGTCAGAAATTTTTGGGATTAAAAAACTTGATTTTATAAACTCCTATAAAATCTCATAAAATCACATAAATTCTACAAAAATAAGTTCATTGAAATACATTGAAGTAAAAATATGTATGATAAAAAATCAACACATATTACAAACTTTTTGAACTATTTTTGTGATATAGAAATTTAGCCTTAAACAAAAATCTGTATTTTTCAAAAACAATCTTTAATTTGAAACGCAATTTTTTCAAAACTTCTTCAAATATAAAAATAAGATATTTTAAACACTTTTGTAGCTTAATGTATATGGATATGATCCAATACACATACAAGATGAAATATCTATATTTTTGACAATAAGCTCTAAAATAAGTTTTGATAAATATAAAACTCAAACATATGATATAGAAATATCAAATAAGTTTTTCTAAATATTTGAACCAATAATGTGCATGGATGAAATCTAAAGCATATATAAATCATATAAACTTGTTTTGATGAACTCTAATCATGAAATATAATTATGTATACTTTAAAGCTCAAAACCAAAATAGTATTTTCTAAAACTAAAACTATTTTATGAAAACACATATAAATTTTGTGTGTTTGTGTGTGTATGAGCTTGAGCAATTCACAACTAATCTATCCTTTATATTTTATCTAAAACACAAAATCTTAATACGTACAAACATGACAAAAGTCTTCACGAAAATCTTCTTTTGAAAATCTTTTTCTCCTTCTTGACTTGGTCCAACCTTAATCCATGAGCTAGACTCCTCTTGAGTACTTGATGCGATCTTGATGCGCGAGCTCTTGAATTAACACGAGCTAGCTTCAAAACTTAACCTCGAATCTTTTGCTGAATCTAAACACCAACTAAGATCTTGATCAAATATCTGAAACTAAATAAGCATAAGATCATTAGTACTATAAATATATGAGTTAATCATCATCAAAACTAAAGTGATGGGCCTTTGGGCCAACAATCTCTCCCTTTTTGATGATGACAAAACTCATGGAGTTATATATGCATGGATTAAAGATAAGCTTCATAAAAGCTCCCCCTTAACTCATGCATAGCAATAAACAATAAAGATATTTAATAAAAACTCATAAACAAAATAAATATATATGCATAAATAACAAATATTTAACATGCATATAAACTCTAAATTCTTCTCCCCTTTTTGTCAACTCATCAACAAAGTGTGAGGACAATTAAACAATAAAGATGTAAATGCGATATACATTCATGAAGAGGATAGACGTAAAGTTAGCTTCCCCTGCATGCATGCGTTACATGGAGAAGGGATGACTAGACCCTAACCCTACATAAAGCAATATATACAATGTATAAGCGGAGATGCTAAACTCCCCCTACACACGTGTATCACGTAAAGAAGAGAGATCAAGCTCCTCAATATAAGATACACTCAACATGAATTTATATTTAGAGAAGATGTTAAGCTTCCCTTGCATATATGCAATACATGTCAACAAATTTTGAAACCACTTTTAAAAATAATTTTTGAAATTTCTTAAAGTCAACACAATGAATTATAATACCAATGAAATCAAATAGCAGTTGACAAAACTAAATATTGGTACCACTTGTAAAAAAATTTTAAGATACCAATAGTAGATTTTGATATCAATTGAAGGTGAAACTTGAAGTACATTTTGATACCAAGTAAAAATCAATTGAAATCAATGCATAAACTTGTAAAGATACCCATTAACATTTAGAATAAAATCAAGCTTAGTAAAACATAATTTGTACTTTAAAAATGTAAAGACATTATAAAATAAGCACAATCAAATCATATATATGTATGTATGAAAATGGAAATACTAATTGAAATTTGAAGTATACATATATAAGAAAATAAATATGAGTATACAAAGATGAAATAACATGAAGATCATGTATATAACTCATACCTACCACCCTTATCAAGCTCAAATTTAAAAGATATTCAATAAGGGTATACAAGGCATGGTCCCCCATCCAACCGCCCTTTGGTTGGTAGGGGTTTTCAAAAATAACAGTTCAAAAATAATTTAACATGTTTAAAAACTCTACCAATTAAGAATTAAGAAACTAGTTTAAAATAATTTTTAAAAAACTAGTTAAAAATCCTTCAAAACATGATACCAAATCATATATTCTATGAAGCATTGCTAAGTACACAAAAAATGTCACTCAAGATCTAAAAGGCTCAAAAATTTGCTCATAAAACAAGTATATGAGTAAATAAATAAAATATGAGTGCACAAGAATCATGTGAATAGCATATTTATAAAAATAATCAATAATATTCAAAATAAAAATAAAATTCTTTTATCAAAAATATGAAAATCATCAAAACTAAAATTTTCATGAAAACTAAACAAACATCAAGGTATATGTGTATTTTGTTGAAATTAAAGGTATACATACATATCCAAATATAGACTAGTCCACAAAAGTATATTGTATGAAGGCAAGTGGCTCTAGGATATACATGTAAATCAATAAATTTTAGATAAAAATACCATATACATGAAGCTAAATATATACAAAAATAGGGAAAATAAGTGTAAATGAAAGAATCATCAAAATTAGGATATACATGTACATATAATGAGTATAAATGAGCAATGAAGCATAAACATATAATAATCAAGTGTAGCTCACTACTTGTACAAGTATAAACACAAGTTTTAAAGAAAACTACATCTAAACAAGTAATCACCACATGAATCACAAAACAAACATGATCATTAGTCTAAACACACGTGTTTTAGAACTAGTATACACATAATAGTTAAATACTAGTGAGAACATAAGATATGAATCTATATGAATATGGGCGTATCTCAAACTCTATCAATGTATATCACAAGTCTAATAACATTGCATTTAACATAATGAGCAATAAAATCAAAACATGCTAAAAATTATCAATTGCAAAAGCATGTAAACTAAAATAAGAGTTAGAGATAGTTACCAAACCATATGAACTATTCTCTAAATCTCCAAACCATGGTGGTCCTCTCCACCAAACATCCTTGAAGGTGATGCATCAAATGTATTGTCCATCAAGCTCAAACGCATCCACCATAAAGGCACCATATCTCTCACGTTATGTGAGAGCCCATACCTACATTAAATACAAGAGGTACAGATTTTGGTACCCAATTTTTTTGGGTCCACGAGGGTTAGAAACAAATGAAACCCAAATATTATTTGCAAAATTTATAGAATTTAATCTATCAAAGAAAAATATTGCAAGATGGCCTTTGCGGCCATAATGTGTGCATGTGTAACTCTAGCATGCATATGAGTGGTGTGAGTGTGAACATGGCATGCATATGTATGCGTGGGGTTTGTGCATGAACATGTGGAATTTGTTTCTTGCGAAACATAGATTCCAATTTAGAAGATTAAATGCACATTGGCTCAAAGTAGATCCCAAACAATCAATGTTCTTCTTCATAATGTAAATATTATTATTAATTTTAGAAGAAGAGACATGAGCATGAGAATCAACAATCTTTTTCTTTTTAGAAATGTTCTCTTGTTCTTTTAAAATAATTTTTTTAAGAGTTATTTTCTTCCAAAATAATCTCTTTTTCTTTTTCGACTAAAATAATTTTATTTTATAATGAATTATTTCCTTCACAAATGTCATTTAATTTTGAAGACAAGGAAATATTCTCCTTTTTAAAAATTCATTTTCTTTTGAAACACATTCAAATTTATTTTTAAAGGAATCATTTTCTTTTAACAAGAAAGTGTTTTCCTTCTTCAACTTATTATTTTCAATTTTTAATAAATCATATTTTTCAAGAAGTTTTTGACAAAAAGAAGCAAGCTCATCATAAGGCATGTCAATATTTTTTTCTAACTTGGATTCGTAATTTACCTTAAGGGGGTCATCCCCTTGGACAATGTAGCATATATTGGAAGCATCACTTCCATCATCCGAGTCACTCCCCATGTAGTATTACTTTTGTTCACCAAGAAAGACAAGGGTGTTCCATACTACAAAAGCAAAATCAAAGTTAGCCTCGATAAATATTCATCATTTAGGGTACTCTTTAAAGCATGAAGGGCTTTTGCATTTGCCTCAAGGTTTTTGCCATTTAAAAAGTAAGAATCTTTAATGGTGAAAAAATAAACATGAATTCCTAGGGCTTTGAGGTACATTGACATCTTAACTTTCCATGTTTGGATGTTAAGAATATCAAACATTGGAGGTGTCATGAAATCCATATGTTTGTATAAACAAATATTGTAATTAGCTAAAATGAGGATCTTTAATTCAAGGTTGTTAGGCCCAAATCAAGAGCATCAAGCTCTGATACCAATTGAAATGCACCTAGAGGGGGGTGAATAGGTGTACAAGCTAATCTAATGCACATGATACGGAATTAAAAACTATTCATAAAAATTAAAGCTATTAAGCTAACACACAAGATATAACACAAGAGTGTAGCTAAATTTCCTATGAAGGGCTCTGGACTATCTCCTCTAGATTCCTCTAGATTAAGAGTTGAAGTGCCACTATGGCTCTCTTGGTTGAATACAAGTGTGAGTGCACAATCTCAAGCATATATCAATTAAGCACAAGTATATCAAACATATAAAGAGATAAACAATATAAGCATGCAAATATATAAATACAAGTGAGCGAGAGATAAGTAATCAAATACGGGAGATTTGTTTTGAGGTTCGAGCACCCTTGCTCTAGTCCCCGCATTCAACACTAAGAAGGATTTACACTAGAATCGATCCCGCAAGATCACTCGGTGCTGCAACACCTACAACGAGCTCACACTAGAACTCTTGGACCCGCAAGTCCCTCTATTGTTCTCACAAGAACAACACACGCAAGCACACTAGCTTGCTGAGGCCACACCTCTACACCGAGCTCCCACAAGAACTCGTCACAACACGAATCCGTAAGTTTGCCTCTTCAAATAAAAAGATGAACGCTTGGTGATCTCTATACTTTGATCACCAAAAGCACTCTCACAACAAAGCTCCTATAGGATAGATACAGCAATGAAAAACTCAAGCTTTTGTCAGAAAAACTAAGATAGATTTTTGTGGTGGAAAACTCAAGAAATCTCTTTTAAAAACACTCTTGAATAACTCTCCTGTTGATATGAAAGTTTTAGCCCAAAAACAAGTAGAGAAAAACCCGAAGAGAGATGGGAAAAATTGGCTCTAAAACTTTCTTCAAATCTTCTTTAAAACAAACCAAAACAGCCCCCTTAAATAGAGTTCAGAAATATAGTCGTTGGGGTCAAACTGTAGGCTACATGACCTGTTGATCGACTGGCTGGTCAACTGGCCAACGGTCATATTTATGACCGTTGGGACTACCGGTCGACTGCCCGGTCGACCAAACCCAGGTCATGACCTGTCGCTCGACCGAGGCAAGATTCAGAGCGCAAAGCTCTCTGGCCGGTCGACCGAGGCCAGATCCAGAGAGTGAACTCTCTGAATCAGTCGACCGCCCGGTTGATCGGTCCTCAAGCCAAGGCATGTACACGTTTCTGTGCACATTGATTAACCGCCCGGTAGACCAACTTCTGGCTCGGTCGACTGGTCGGTCGACCGCCAGAAGGCCAGGTCAGGTAAAATAAGGGATTCAAACTTAGTCTTATAAACTCCTATAAAATCTCATTAAATCACATAAAATCTACAAAAATAAGTTCATTGAAATAATTTGAAGTACAAATATGTGTGATCAAAAATCAATACATAATACAAACTTTTTGAACTATTTTTGTGATATAAAAATTTAGCCTTAAATAAAAATCCGTATTTTTCAAAAATAATCTTTAATTTGAAAAGCGATTTTTTCAAAACTTCTTAAAATACAAAAATAAGATATTTTAAACACTTTTGTAGCTTAGTGTGTATGGATATGATCCAATACACATACAAGATGAAATATCAATATTTTTTATAATAAGTTTTAAAATAAGTTTTGATAAATACAAAACTCAAACACATGATATAGAAACATCAAATAAGTTTTTCTAAACATTCGAACCAACAATGTGCATGGCTGAAATCCAAAACACATATAAACTTGTTTTGATGAACTCTAATCATGAAACATAAGGATGTATACTTTAAAGCTCAAAACTTAAAACAGTATTTTCTAAAACTAAAACTATTTTATGAAAACACATATAAATTTTATGTGTGTGTATGAGCTTAAGCAATCCACAACTAATCTATCATTTATATTTTATCTAAAACACAAAATCTTAACACTTACAAGCATGACACAATTCACGAAAATCTTCTTTTGAAAATCTTTTTCTCCTTCTTGACTTGGTCTGACCTTGATCCATGAGTTAGAGATGTGATCTTGATGCGTGAGCTCTTGAATTAACACGAGCTAGCTTCAAAACTTGATTTCGAATTTTTTGTTAAAGCTAAACACTGATTAAGATCTTGGTCAAATATCTGAAACTAAATAAGTACAAAATGAGTTAATCATCATCAAAACTAGAGTGATGGGCCTTTGGGTCAACAAATCATTTCATCATTTCATGCTCCATTTTGGGATAAAGGTATTGAAAATAATGACTCTGAAATTATTTTTAAATTTTAAAATTTGATAAGATAAACTTCTAATAAAAATCATCCATGTATACATTATAATAGTGGGTTATATTAAAGAGGTCACTGGTGGGTTCCTGCGAACTCCATGTAATCTTGATTGGGTAGCATTTCGTGCACAAATCAGACCGCCACCGGAACCACCATGCTGAGGTGAATTCTCTTTCCCTCTGTATTTTCATGCATACATACATTCATGATGCATTGAGGACAATGTATGAGATAAGTGTGGGGGAGGGTCTACTAACATAGAGTTTTTAATTTTTCTTTCTTTTTTACTTTTTAAGGATATTTTTAGAAATTTCTCTTTTGTATAGGATTTTTTTCTTTAAAAACTTTTTGAAACAACAGAAAAAGTTTTGATTTATTTTTAAGAAAATTAAGATGATCTTAGAAACTAAGGAATCACAATATGATATCTTGAACCTAGCCAAAATAATGACTCTTATTTAAGATTATAAGTTAAGAAAGATTGGAAAAAAATTTGACCTTGAATTTTTTACATTAGACAGTATGCACTTTACACTTATACATTTTTGGGATGGAAACAAAGACTTAAAATTTCATAAATAAAATAAAAAATAATGTACATATGAATAAAAAAATCACTTATTAAAGCTGGATAATTATATACCTCCGGAAGCATGTGTTGACTCAAAGGTTACAATTACCGATTACTTGTTTTGATGATAACAGAACATATGTAGTTATTTAGTACTAATTAAGTTCAAGTGTTTTAAGTGTGTTTCTGGATTCAAGAAGATCTAATATGTTTCTTCCTCTAAAGGAAGTTGTTGATGGCTCAAGGGTACTCAAGTATGGGATTGAAGCGCAAAGCACTCGACGTCACTATTGGAGAAGCCCGCTTGAAGACACTTATAGTCGCTTAGAACATTGTAAGAAAATAGTTTGTTAAAGTATAGAATATATATTTGATGTTCAAAGAGTTACACATTGAGTTGGGCTAGTCATGCTATTCCCCTTAGCATGATGAGTTATCGAGAACTTATGTTGGACTTAAAAGCCAACATTTTTCTCTATCCTTAGCCTTCAGAGGTGTCAGATTTCGATAGATAAACTAGAGAAGAGTAACAAGGCTAAAATTAAAATCTTGCACTTTATCTCTTCTTTGATGTTTACATCATGCATCATGATGTAAAGTTCAGTTGGCTCGGTAATGATCAACCCTAATGTGATCCATTGAAGAAAAAAACTTTTCTTTGGCGCTCTTCCAAACATCTTAGATCTGAAAGTTTTGATCAGAGGTGTAATGTTAACTTGATCATGAGAAGAATCCTGTCAAGATAATACTTCTTCAAGAATCTGTCGTTGATCGGCATCATGAGCGTATCGCCATTTGGGGTTATAAGGAAGTATGCTCCATTCGAGTAGACCGACTCCACTACAAAAGTTCCTTCCCATTTGGGCTGTAATTTTCCTTTGGTCATCTGTCATCACAATGGGTCATCTGACAGCTAAGATAGGGTCACCTTTCTTAAAAGTTCACTCTTTGACTTTCTTGTTGAAGGCTCTGGTAATTCGACCTTGATAAAGATCGATTTGTTGTTGAGCCTGCAGGCGTTCATCATCCAAAGCTTCCAGCTCCTAGAGTCGCAGTCGATACTTCTTCTCATTTGTCATCTCCATTGTCAAAGCAATGCGTAGAGATGGGATCTGGATTTCTAGGGGAGTACAGCCTCACACCCATATACCAAAGAGAATGGTGTAGCATTCATCAGGGTTCTTACTGTTGTGTGATTAGCCTATAAGCATTCACCTAACTTATCGTCTCAGTCGCGTTAGCTCTTTAATCGGCAAAAAGCAAGCACAAGGAGTAGTAAGAGTGTGGGTTGATGTTACTGCTTTTACGATTCTTCCGTAGTATCGAAGTGGTTATACGGGTCGTATCCACAAGGAGGGAGAGCGATGGAAGCTTGATGCGGTTTCTTTGTTCAAGAAAAGAGAAAATTCTTTGTTTTAAATAAAGAATTAGAAAATGAAAACAAGTTGGTTTCAAGAATTGTTTGAAAATGATTTGGCGGTTTGTAAAGTTAGATTTTCTTAATGGTAAAAATGCATGGCTAACTTTCTACTAATTGCTCCCCTAATCCCTAATTTCTTGAAGATGTCGCCTCATGATGAATCATAGGCAAGCATAACCCTTATGTATAGGAACTATTTACGTGAAGATCGAGCGAAAGTTCTTCCTATAACTTAACTTAACACGGTAAAAACTTGGACATTCCCTTATTAAGATCCAATAGAAGGCGAGAGTAAGGGAAGACACAAGTGCACTAATGGTATTGGCAAAGTTAAAAGGAAAGTCTCTAACTTACAACAATAAGTAAAGTACAAAACACATAAATCATCAAAAACCCATTAAGCATGAAATATAAGATAGTTAATACTTGTAGGTAAGTTAGAGTTAGAACCTCGTCTTAAGATGACATAGCTCTCATTTACACAAAGCTTGTTTGACACTATTGACTCATTTGGGTTATCAATCAAGTTGTTAGCATGCAATGAAAAAGTTAGTTTGACATGCTTGAGAAAAGAAACAACAAAAGAGAAGAGGTAAAGAGAAAGGAAGTTACACTACAATAAGGAAGTAAAAGTAAATGGAAAAGACAAGTAAATAGGAAGAAGAAAGAGAAGTAGTTACTTGTATTAACTTGTCACCCTTCAAATACAACTTGTACACACTCTCTCTTTCACTCTAATGGCTAAAACTAAAACTAGAAGAAGAAGGAAAAAAATAACTACAACTCCTACAAACAAAGCAATAATGCAACTCTAAACTCTGGATATCTCCCTACTAAAGACCACTGGGGGGTATTTATAGGCACCAGGGGAAAGGGGGTCAAGGGGCAACCCTGGCCCAAAGCCCGGGCACGCGCGCGCATACATGGCCACAGAAAGGCGGCCCAGGCCTCGTTTTCGTGGCCATGCCAGGGTGGCGTGCACCTGGCTTTGGACAGTGCGTCGTCCTGTCTGTCCCCTGTCAGGTGGATCTTCTGGTTTCTGGATTTGATGCCCTGGGCTGACAAAATGTTCACTGTAAAGTCAATGGCTACTTAGTAGGTCTTTAATCACCCATTAATGGTAGTTTAGGGTCTTCTTCTTCATTTGTACACCATGGACCTAGGATTAAGCAAGCAAAGCTTTATTAGCAGAATTTTACATCAAATAAATATAAGAATGTGATAAAAATTATGCAAAATTAGAGACTAATCACACCCCCACACTTATCTTTTGCTCGTCCTGAGCAAAACAAAAATAAAAAAATTATTACACCACTTTTGCAGGTGACACGATTGCACTGAGCATGTGCAACAAACCTTTAAACCTCTAGGTTTCCCCTAGAGGAGTATTGTCTCCTGAGGGTTTTCAGCGGATTGCACCCACAAAATTCAGTAAGTGAAAAAAATACTTAGTTGTTAGCAAACCTCTTTCATGAAAAAGAATTTTTAATCATCTAAGTAAAAATAACCGAATGGTGTAAGAATTAGGTTCAACCCTCAAAAGTCCTCCCATACTTTAGCCTTTATAAAAAAAAATATGATTTTTCTTTAAATTTAGAAAGGATCTTATACTTCTAACTCATTCTTTTATTTTGCTTTAGATAGATATGCATAATGTGTAAGTGTGATGTGCTTGGGATTTTTCAACTCAACTTTGAATATTATTTAATTTTATTAATATTTATTTATTATTCTTAGTTTCAAGCTTTCTACTTTACTTATGTAACACATATCAGACCAGTGACTCCCAAACCAGATGGTTTTAGGGCACCAGGTGAAAAAACAGCCCTCAGGTCAAATATGCAAGTAGAGTAAGCTACGAAATCAAGATTTACTTATATATTATATATTGATTATTTATTTTTCGGTGTGAGTAATCATGCTTCTTAAGGCACAATTATCCAGCTTTTTTTTTTACAGAGTTGTGTCTCGAAATCCCAAGCATGTGCATGTGGTTTATGCATATTCTACTAAGGCTAAATAAAAGGTATGAGTTATTTCCTTATCCCTCCTAACTTTTTAGTCAAACCAATCTTTTTGTTTATTTAGGCAAAAATAAAGATTCATTAATAAGGTTCCCTTAATTTCTACAACCCTTTGGTATTTTTATAAAGAGTATGAAATTTCATTTCAATTTGGAGATTTTTTTTCTTTTGAAAGAAGAAGGAGAATTAAAGGAAACGAAAAAGTGTTAGCACCCCCCACCTATCTAATGCATTGTCCTCAATGAATGTATATGTAAATGCGAATGCAATAAATAGGGTGAAGAAATGATGTCACCGTCTTCGTTGACTCGGTCCGGCCAAGTGCGAATGGCTAAAGAAATGTCAAAAAATGTAGAAGGGGTAAGCAGATAATTTTCTTTTATAGTTGTTGCGGTTAGGTTTATGACTGGGCAAAAAGAGTCAGCACACTATCAACCGGAGTCATAGGCTCAGTGGTCTACAGGGGCTTCAGTCTTTACCTGTTCACTTTGAATTTCGTGTTATTCTTAGGGTCTACAATAAGCACAGTACCGTGTGGGAAAACGGTGCGCACAATGAACGGTCCAGACCAACGAGCCTTTAGCTTTCCCGTGAAAATATGAAGCCTAGAATTATACAGCAGAACTTTGTCTCCCGGGGCAAAGTTTTTCCGATTTATGATCTGATCATGAAAAAGTTTAGTCCTGCTTTTGGTAATCCGAGCATTCTCATATGCTTCATTCCATATCTCCTCTAATTCTGAGATCTGAAGTTTTCTTAGCTCACCGGCCTTACTCAAATCAAAATTGAGCTGCTTAATGGCCCAGAGGGCACGGTGTTCTAATTCTACTAGCAGATGACAGGCTTTTTCGAATATGATTCTGTAAGGAGACATCCCCAGAACTGTCTTAAAATCAGTGTAGTAAGCCCATAATGCATCATTGAGTTTGACCGACCAATCCTTACGGTTCTATCCGACAGTCTTTTCCAGAATGAGCTTGAGTTGTCGATTGGTGACTTCTACCTGCCCATTTGTCTGGGGATGATATGGAGTGGATAACTTGTGATTGATGGAATAATTTCGCATCAAAACTTCAAAAATTCGATTGCAGAAATGTGATCCATTATCACTACTCATCACTCTAGGGGTAACAAATCAGGAGAAGACGTTTTCTTTGAGAAATTTGACAATCACTTTGTTGTCATTAGTATTTGTAGGCAGAGCTTCTACCCATTTAGAGTCATAGTCCACAGCAACCAAAGTGAACTGGTTGCCGAAGGAATTAGGAAATGGTCCCATGAAGTCGATACCCCAAACATCAAAAATTTCAACTTCCACGATCAGGTTTAAGGGCATCATGTCTCTTCTTGAAATTTTCTCAATCTTCTGACACTTTACGCATGACTTGCAAAAATGGTATGAGTCTTTGAACAAAGTGGGCTAGTAAAACCCACTTTGTAGAACCTTCTTTGCAGGCTTGCAGGGATCGAAATGTCATCTGCATGCAAGGTCATGGCAAAAGCTGAGCACACTCCTTTGTTCCTCCTCTGGCATGCATCGTCGAATAATCTGGTCGGGACAATACTTAAAAAGATACGGCTCTTCTCAGAGGAAGTATCATACTTGGGCAAAGAAGTGATATTGGTCTTACTTTGTCCAGTCAGTAGGTAATTGTCCAGTGGTCAGGTAATTAACAATGTCCGCATATCAGGGTTCCTTAAGAATGGCCAGGATGTGCTCGTCTGGGAAATCCTCATTGATCGGAGCTTGTATGATCGGTGCATTCAGAATTCATGACAAATGATCTGCAACCACATTTTTTATACCTCGTTTATCCCGAATTTCCAGGTCAAATTCTTGAAGCAAGAGGATCCACCGAATCAATCGGGCTTTTGTTCCTTCTTGGTCATGAGGTATTTCAGAGCCAAATGATCCATAAAACTCACCGTCTTCGAACCGAACAAGTAGGGCCAGAACTTCTCTAATGCAAAGACAATGGCCAAGAATTCCTTCTCAGTCGTTGTATAATTCTATTTGGTGTCATTCAAGGTTCTACTCGAGTAATAAATTACGTGCTGCCTATTGTTGATGCGCTGTCCTAAAACAGCACCAAAAGCAAAATCAGAGGCATCGCACATGATTTCGAACGGTTGGGCCCAATTAGAAGCAGAAATAATAGGCGCAGAAATAAGTTCTTGCTTAAGCTTCCCCCATGACTTGAAACATTCATCGTTAAAATCAAAGGGCACGTCCTTAGCGAGCAGGTTGGTTAAGGGCCTAGCGATTTTGCTAAAAACCTTAATGAACAGTCGGTAGAACCCAGCATGCCCTAGAAAGGATCTAATATCCTTGATGCTTTTGGGTGGGGGAAGCTTAGCAATCACTTCTACTTTAGCCTTGTACACGTCAATGTCTCTCCTAGAAATCTCATGGCCTAAGACAATCTCCTGTCTCACCATGAAGTGACATTTCTCTGAGTTTAGAGTTAGATTCTTCTCTTTGCATCTTTGTAGCACTAACTCTAGGTGATGAATACACTAATCAAATGAATCTCGGTAGATGGAGAAGCCATCTATGAAAATCTCAAGAAAACGTTCTACCATGTCGGAGAACAAACTGAGCATGTACCGTTGGAATGTTGCGGGAGCATTGCACAATCCAAAGGGCATGTGTCGATAAGCGAAGGTTCCGAACATGCAGGTGAACGTGTCTTTTTCTGGTCTTCTGTAGCAATGGGGATTTGATTATATCCCGAGTACCCATCTAGGAAGTAATAGTACTCATGTCCAGCCAATCGTTCTAGCATTTGGTTGATGAAGGGTAGCGGGAAGTGGTTATTATAGGTGGCTGCATTCAACTTTCTATAGTCGATATAGATACGAACCTTGGTAGGCAGTCTTATTTGCACCAACTCTTTTTGCTCATTATCAACCACCTAAAGCCAGCTTTCTTTGGGACCACATGAACAGGACTAACCCATTGGCTATCAGAAATGGGATAAATGATCCCATTATCTAATAGTTTCAAAATTTCCGCTTTAACTGCCTCTTGCATGAGTGGGTTCAGCCTGCGTTATGGGTCCCTCCTGGGGGTTGCCTCATCGATCAAATAGATTCTATGTTGCACTATAGCTGGACTCATCCCTTTGATGTCCTTCATCGTCCATCCAATGGCTTCCCTATGTCTTTTCAGAATAGACATTAAGCTGTCCTCTTGTTGCTCAGTCAGGTGGGATGCTATGATGACTGGCAAGGTGTCCTTTCCGCCCAAGTAGGCGTACTTGAGGTGTTCAGGTAAGGCTTTTAGCTCTAGGAAAGGTGTTGCTTTATTGGAGGCAATCTTTAGACTTGCAATCCTATGATGAGGTACACCTGGGCTTGACGCCCTGTCCACTGCTGAATCTACGATCTGGTCTAGATTAAAATCCTCAGCCTCCAGATCAAACTCTACCTCCATTTCTATCTCCATACTTTCCTCATGCTCACTGGTCAGATTTTCAATGGAATTGACCTCAAAAGTCTAATCATTGATATCCCTGGGCTGTCTTCCAACATTGAAGACATTTACTTCCTTCGTCATGTCTCCAAAGGTCAATCGCATGGACCTGTTCCTACAGTTGATTATGGCACTAGTTGTAGCAAGGAATGGGCGCCCTAAGATGACTGGAGTTTGAGACCATGGATTTGACACAGATTGGGTCTCAAGCACAATTAAGTCAAGGGGGTAGATGAAATCCCCGACCCAATAAGGACGTCTGTGATTTCCCCTTGGGGACTTTCACAGATCGGTCAGCTAACTGAATGGTGACTCGGGTTAGGCTCAGCTCGCCTAACCCAAGTTGCTGGTATACTGATTGGGAAGAGATGTGTGAAGTTATTGCACAAATATTCAATGAAAGAGGAAAGGTTTAGAGTCAACCTCGGTGCTGAGATCACTTCACAATGTATTTAGATGGTTAATATATCCTTTCCAATCTCCGCTATAGCAATGGCTATACCGGGTCGATCCTCGAGGAGAGCTCACGTTGGAAGCTTTACGGTTCGGAGTGAAGAAATGAAAACGAAGATTCTTCTTTGTTATTTACACAAATGCAAGAAACATGGAAAAGAAAATAGAAGAAGTGGTTGATTTGTGCATAATGGAAAAGAAATCAAAAGAACTTTAGTAAAGTGTATTGCTAAGAGAAAAGAAGCTAGTAAAGAAATGTTTGGAAGACTTTAGATGAGAAAGTACATGGCTAGCTAACTTTACTTCGCTAACTTACTAACTCAATGGTGATGCTTGATTGCCTCATGTTGATTCATTGGCAATAGAGATTACTTTGCTTGTTTGTTCAAGTACTTTACCGTTTTGAAGATGAGTGTTCTCTTGTTCTTAGCTTGAAGCCTCATATTGATTCATTGGCTCTCTAGATAGATTTTCATGTGAACTCTAGGATTGGTACTCAAGGGATGCTAAGTTAGAAGAATCAACATTCATTTAAACATTCAAGACATAACAACAAATTAGCTTGAAGTAAAGAAGTTGTTCTACAAGTAGCACATGTTTGGTGATCCATCTCCATGTTCCATCAAGGCTCTTATTCTAGACAAGGCTCTAAATGAGGCACACATGAGTCATATGGAGTATGTACAAGCATTCACCAAGGGAAAGCAACTTTACTTCCTTGGTAAGTAAAAGAAACTCTCACATGCAAGTATAAAGATAACAATCATCCAAAGAGATAGAAGTTAGCTAGGTACATTGTTAGCTAGCCATGCAATAGAAATTTAGCTATCCATTACACAAGTAACAAAACAACAATTCATGATGTAAAGTAAAGAGAAGTAAAGCAATAAAAATGCAAGAGAAGTAGAACAAGAAAGTAATGCAATGTAAAACGTACTAGAGCTTGCAAAGAGAAGACGAAGCTTTGATTAACCTTGTTACAAGTGATGTCACCTCCTTGATTACAAGCTTTCAACAGCACTCACTCTCTCTCTTTGAAAAAATCTCTAGGAGGAAGAAATGGAGACTAAAACCTAGGAGAAGACTAAAACAAAATACAAGAGTTTCCCTAGTTCTCTCCTCTTTCTTCTTTGTTCTCTCGTGCAGACCTTGTCCTCTATTTATAGCCCTCAGTGAGAAGGATCTAGAGCCCTGGCCGTTGGCGCAAAATCTGGGATCCAACAGACCTGTAACTGCCGCAAATTGGCGGGAAAATCCCGGATTTTGCGGCTCAACTGAAGTTGTTGGGTAACAACTTTCTGGTACGAGTTTGTTACAAGGTTGTTATCCACGTGGCCTTCTAGAATCTTGAGCTGGCGCGTAGAATTCTCTGGATCCTGGGTTTAAACTTGGGCTCTCTTTTGGGCTTGGAATTAATCTCTTTAATTATTGCTAATTTAAAGAGATTTTTGGGCTTTTTCTCTTTTAAGTTGTGGACCTGCAAAATAGAGAGAAAAGGATTAAAAATCACATTTTTATATACAATATGCATGGTATGGAAGTGGTAAAATATGCAAATATGTATAACAGTCACACCCCCATACCTAGCTTTTGCTCGTCCTCGAGCAAAAAAGAAAGAAAAAGAAAGAAAATCCTAACTAATTTATTACACCACTTTCGTAGGTGACACGATTGCACTGAACACGTGCAACAAGCCGTTAAACCTCTAGGTTACCCTAGAGGAGGAGTGTTGTCTCCTGAGGGTTTTCAGCGGATTGCACCCACAAAATCCATAAAGAAAAAAATAAAAGGTTTAGTGAAATTTTTTATCCATGTTTAAAAGATTCTAACTTGAGCTATAGGTTTCAGGTTACCCTAAACTTTTCATTCCTCTTATAAGTGTCTATTTGGAATTTTGTTTTCAGCTTAGGTTAAGATTTTAGGGAAAAGATCAAAAACCGGATTTTGCATCAATCCTAGGATATATACATTTATAAATATGAAGGATCTTTCTTAGACTAAGTTCATTTATTTACTAATATATATAATTTTTTTTTTGAGGAGAAAGGAGGCACCTTTACATAGAGTGTCACTCTCTATTACATCGATCCCTCTTAATCTCTCTCTATGAATCACTCAGCCCTACTACATTGATCTAAAAACAAAGAAATGAAAATACAAGAAATGAAGAACACTCACCTACACTACTCCTAAAATCTGCACCTACTCCTAAAAACGAAGACTGCCCTCGGTTTGGCTCTCTGCAGGGCTATTTATAGGGCTCAGAAGGATCCAGAAGACGAGACGGGGCCACGCGTCAAAAATCGACGCGTGGCTCCTAGGATTGCCGCGTTTTCCCAAGGATTGCCGTGGAAATGCGGCAATCCTAGGGAATCGTGTCTCTGGATTTCGTCCACGTGTTCGTCTGGCTTCTAGCTGCTTCTAGGTATATCCTATTTCTGGTACTTTCGCCCGAATATTCGTCTGACAAGCGCAGGGGTCTAGGTACAATGCATGTTCTAGAAAATCCTTTACTTGGCCTCCAAGTAATTGCGGGATTATTAGCATAAATTGAGCTGAATTAGCCTCTTATTCCATCTTTGCCCTTGGACTTTTGATTTACCTGCAATTAAGACCAAAACACGATTTAGACGACTATTTATTCATAAAAACTGTGAGAAATGCGATATAATAATGCAGAATTTGTAGACTAATCATACCCCCACACTTATTTCATGCATTGTCCTCAATGTATGAAAGATGAAATGATGCATGAAATAGGTAAAGGATAAAGCTACTCCATCTGTCGCTTTGGACCCGTGGTGGTGCTAGGTCCAGCCGACTGTGATCTCCTCAACGCTGCCTCCATACTATTTAATCGAGAGGATTGCTCCTCTACCTTCTTTCTCAGCCTCACTTGACCCCTAAAGATTTTCTTCATGCCCTTCCACATGGTGGACATGAAGGTTCGTGACTCAGTTGGGGTTCCTGCCTCCAGAATTGTGGCTCATCTATCTCCTCCAGGCTTTCCTCCGAAGAGGACTCCACAGGTACATTCTCAGGCTGGGCACTGGGTGTCCAGAGCGCCTGCAAGCAACCATTATATGAGCTTGTGGGTCTTTCTACAGTAACAGGCACTTGGTCAAATGTATTAAAGACAGCGTCTGATATGAACTGTTTACACAGACGTGTGATTAAGATTGAATGGGAATGCTTTGGACCCCGAGTGCGGGAGGAATGTTCAAGAATGGCACGGAAGATGGCCCTATTCAAACAGACCGTGTGGTTATGTGTCATTAAATCATGGATTATTTGTAACACGGGTCTGTTAAGGAAGATTGATGGTCAAGCCCAAAAATGTTGCGTTGGACCCAGCGTCCAATGCAATGAACATTTCAAAAAGTCGTGTTGGCTTTGAGCCCACGGTCCTGAATTGTACAGCGGACCCCCATGATGGGTATGTAATCTAGCAATGGCAAGGGGTCACTATGGTGGGGATAAATGGGGACAGCAGTGATTTCAGCAATGAGTGAGATTGTGACAAAGATGTCACCGAATGGCATGTGTACTACAAATTGGTGCGTGTCAAAATTCACAGATGCATGATCAATTGAATTATAAAAAGTAGTGACAAGATCAGGGCAATAATATGCATCATAGTCATTGTTATCATAGACCAAAGAGTACCAATTCCATGCACGTATTCTATCCCACAGATGTACCCATACCCCCCACTATCATTCAAAAGTATGGAAAAATCCCTTTCCACAAACAAATTCGGGGCCATGTATGATAATGGAATTAAAGCAAAGGATTTTAGGATGAGAAATCAAACCACCCCCGGAGATCGTGGGGGGGATCCAAAACAGTTGTGCAGAAGGCACCCAGGACAGAATCTGGAAGAATGGCTCTGGATCTGTCACTAGAAGTAGAAATCAGTCAGGCAGAATTTTTCTGGGCGCCAGACGTGGCCGGAGTGTGGCGGATTTGCGGCCAGAAAAGGGAAATTGCGGCAGATCAAAGGATTCTGGTGAAAGGAAAATTTCAGAGGTCGGCGTCGGGAAGAAGGAGTTTAGATCTGAGGGTAAGTCTGCGTTTGAGGGAGAAGGAGTAAGTGAGGAGAGTATTTATAGGGGGAGAGAAAATGGAATGTCCAATTTTATCCCTAGGTCAAAGGTATATTACAAATCTAGGGTAAAGAAGTGGAAAATGAAGATGACCCTAGGAAAAGAGGTAAAATCCTAAGAAAAGTCTCTAATTTTTTTTTTATTTTTTATTTTTTTTATTTTTTTTATTTATTTACAAAATTTTATTCAAAAAATGGTCCCAAAATGATATACAGGAAAATGCTCAGGAAACTATACAGAAGGAGTGGTCACAAATAAACTGGGTCACAAAGACCCAATTCATGAACTTCGTGTGACACAGAATCAGTGGTAAAGAATGGCTTTAGACGTTGACCGTTCACAGTGAATTTGTTACCATTATTCGGGTCAAGAATCTCAATCGCACCATGGGAGAAGACATTTTGAACAATGAATGGCCCGACCACCTGGTTCTCAATTTACCAGGGAAAGGTGGAGTCGTGAATTGTACAACAGAACCTTTTGTCCTACGACAAAAATTTTCCTGTGAATGGATTTATCGTGAAAAAGCTTGTTCTGTGTTTCGTGATCCGAGCATTGTCATATACTTCATTTCTTAACTCTTCAAGCTCGGATATCTGCAACTTCCTTAAAGCACCGGCTTTATCCAAATCCAAGTTTAGCTGCTTTAAAGCCCACATAGCTCGGTGTTCTAATTCCACAGGCAAGTGACAAGGTTTTTCAAATACAACTCGATATGGAGACATACGAGGACAGTCTTGTAAGCGGTCCTGTATGCCCATAAGGCATCAGTGAGTTTGATGGACCAATCCTTACGGTTCTGTCCTACGGTTTTCTCCAAAATGAGTTTTATCTGTCTATTCGTGACTTCTACTTGCCCGTTGGTTTGAGGGATGGTAAGCCGTGGATAGTTTGTGAGTGATAGAATATTTGCGCATCAGGGCTTCAAAAGCCCGATTGCAAAAATGACTCCCATTGTCGCTTATTATCGCACGGGGCGCTCCGAAGCGAGAGATGATGTAGTCTCGTAAAAACTTGATGACAACATGGTTGTCATTTGTCCTTGTTGGAATTGCTTCAGCCCATTTGGAAAAATAATCTACGGCTACCAATATGTATTGGTTACCATAGGACAGAGGAAAGGGTCCCATAAAGTCGATGCCCCAGAGGTCAAAAATTTCGACTTCCAAGATGGGTGTGAGGGGCATCATGTCTCTCTGTGTGATACGACCCGTCATTTGACACTTATCACAAAGCTTGCAAAAATTGTATGCATCCTTAAAGAGAGTGGGCCAGTAGAATCCACTCTGAAGCACTTTCTCAGCAGTTTTCCGTGGACCAAAATGTCCACCGCAAGCTAACTTGTGACAAAATGTCAAAAACACTCTGATGTTCATCCTCAGGAAGACACCTACGTATGATTTGGTCAGGACAATATTTGAATAATACGTGTTCATCCCAAAAGAAGAACCGCATTTGACGCATGAAACGGTGTTTTTCCTGGCCTGACCAATGAGAAGGTATTTGCCTGGTAGCAAGGTAATTCACTATGTCAGCATACCAGGGCTCTCCACACATCTCAAAAATATGCTCGTCAGGGAAATCGTCATTAATTGGTATACTCTCCTTAGGTGCATTTGGGATTCTCGACAAATGATCAGCTACCACGTTCTCAACGCCCTTTTTATCTTTAATCTCCAAATCAAACTCTTGCAAAAGAAGTATCCATCGAATCAGTCTTGCCTTAGCATTCTTCTTTTGCATCAAGTATTTTAGGGCGGAGTGATCAGTGAAAATAATAGTCCTGACCCTAGCAGATATTGCGAAATTTCTCCAACGCAAAGACAACTGCTGGAAATTCCTTTTCAGTAGTTGTGTAATTGAGTTGGGCATCATTCAACGTTCTGCTAGCATAATAGATTACGTGTTGCCTATTATCAATACGTTGTCCTAAAACGGCGCGCCTATAGCAAAGTCAGAGGCATCACACATAATCTCAAAAGGCTTGGTCCAATCTGGTGGCAGAGATGATCGGTGCTGAGACAAGTCTGCTTTTAAGCTCTTTCCACGATTTTTGACATTCCTCATCAAATATAAAGGGTACATCCTTTCCTAAGAGATTTGTCA
>JAVJIF010013966.1:0-113269 GCA_038442645.1 Agave tequilana | reverse complement strand
CCCCCCCCCCCCCCCCCTCAATTTCACGTCTCTGAGCAAGTGAAACCATTGTGAAATTTGACACAACGGACTAGCGTGTGTGGCAATCCGCTGGAAAGTAGATCGATTTGACCTGCGAGCAGATTTCAGGCTTCTGGCTTTCTTACCGAACAGCCTCTAGAGTTTTTGTACTCTAAATTAAAAGAAATTTGATGGAAGATCATCATCCACAACACAGACCTCGACAAAATACTTAACAGTAATATTTTTAGTTTCGATGCATTTGCGAGATCTGATTCGAACAAATAGGAGTGGTTGCTTTTACACTCTTAGAGTCAAAACGCGTTTTGTTTAACGAAAACAGACCTCAGAGACCTCATAACACATGGCTCAAAAGGGCTCTAATTCACATTTTAATCCATTTACGTCATTGAATCATAACCGCTTAATTTATGCATTGCTAGCAAACAGAATACACGCACTTGTGCATGTATTTCTACGAGTCAGGTCAAATATCGCCATCCCTTGTTAGTTAACTCTAAATCCTGGGGAAAAAAAAAAAAAAAAAAAAAAAAAGTCTTAGATGATACTGATAGCGGTGACCACGATGACTATGGAGTACAAATCGTAGCCGTGCATATCAATTCATCAATTTTAATGAGGAGATAGGAAGAAGGGAGGTGGGCCCAGTGAGCGGCCCACAGCCAGGAGCAGCGTCTGCAGACGGGCATGCAGACCCAACAGCAGCAGCAAGGGCCGCGACCTTTTACACGCCCTCTGGGCCCCAACAATCACACTCAAAGCGGGGGCCCAATGGGCCCCACTCTTTGCTCCGTTGCGGCCGGGCCCCACGGTGGGCCCCCGCCATTCATCTCAGATGCAAGTGCCAATGAATAAAGGCCAGCAGCGAAGAGAGCGAGAGATGTAAGGCCTTGCTGGGGACCAAAGATTCTGCCGGCAGCAGTCGTGAAAATCTTTTGATCCAAAAAACAGAGAGAGGAGACAGAAACCCAAAAGGCAGAGAGAAACAAAGTGGGGATCAAATTTGAAAGGTGTGAGGCTGGGCCTCACCCCCTTTTGAGTCCTCCCAAAAACATCAGTTGCCATCAAAGTTATGACAGTGGGGGAACAAACTCCACATCTCTCGACTCTTGCAGTCTGCACATTTTGTTTATTTGATAATATTACTTTTTTTTGTTAATATTATGGGCAGTGCCCACAAATTTCAACCAACATCAGAAAACAGCCACTCCCATAAACAAACATATAATATAAAAGGAGATAGACTTGTGTCATTTTAAAAAGATTCGAGCACGAATTCTTCCCACTCAAATACAATCCTATGATATTCGAATGCAAGATCCGCAAGATCCACTCTGTTAAAATTGATCTACATTATTTTAACTAGCTAAAAATAAAAAAAAATCATGTATTGAATACTTTTTACTCATAGGCACAGAATGGACGGTCGAAATATTGAGTTGGTTAGTTTAATAGTGTAGAATATTTAAAATCTAACAAAAATTGGTGTGAAATTTTTTTAAGTGTTTAGATCATCATGATGAAATGATCGAATCGAGAATTTGTACGTCTAAAAATGTAGATATAAGTAATATGCTATTTTCGTCCGTCTATTTTGCGCTTACTTGAGGGATGAGCAAAAAGTATTCAAAATATATGATTTTTAATTTTTTAGTTACTTGAAATAACGTAAATAAGCTTCAATGGAATATATCTTGCATTCAGACGTCATATGATTGTATTTGAGTGTAAAGAATTCGAGCTCGAATCCTTCTGGAATGACACAAGTCTATCTCATATAAAAGTATCATTGGATATTACCTTACTCCCATCCAATTTACTATGATGGGTTACAGAACTTCTATCATAAAGAAGAGTTACAAAGAAGAAAACAGCATTAATTATGATGGATACTGTGTATGTTAATATTTTAGATTTTACAACCTAACTTTCAACATCACAAACACTTGGAAGTTGCAAATTGATATATCCTGATATCTCCAGGAATTTAGAAAAATAATTCTGCGTGAAAATATCTTCATACCTTTGCCAAAGAGAGAATTCATGATGTTATTTGTAGATGGAGAGAATCAGAAAAAAGAGGGAGGCATCACAAATGTCGGACGAGTTCAAGTAACGCAAAGAGAAACCTGCACAATTGATAGACGTTCATTGTGATAAATGAGAAGCTTCAAGTTCAAGACAAGGGTTAATGAAAGGGGGGTCAATAAAATAGAGACAAATCAAGATTTTGCGTGCAAACAGGTACTCAGAATTAATGATCTAATACCAATTAAATTGGTCTCTACTGGTGGTGCTTATGATACTGTTGATCAATAAGTTGGGCGAGTAGACATCTTAGTACTTGATTGCTTAAACACAGACACAAGCACTTGTACAAAAAACTGAAGGAACCTCATTATCAGATAGTTTTCGAAACACGAGTAACAGGCCCTAAGAATGTTCAGTAACCTAGAAAATCCAAAGTTGACAGTTCAGATTAGATTTTTCATGTAATTCAACGTTCTCTCGTGTTGTTCCCTTCTGATCCATAAGATTTCCATGCATCAGTTAGTTGCACCATGCATCTGGGTCTATTCTATATATCCATTTCCCTACCAACCAGTTGTTGGGATCTGTTTTTAATATGTCTTCTCGGAATTACTGGACTTGTGTCACGGTTGGATTCATTCTGAATACAAAAGTTCAATTTTATGAACATATTATAGATTTAGTGATTGAGTAGTGTCTAACTCCCAACCTTTAACCAAAAACTATACTCAAGCCTCATCATGTTAACCTATGGAAAGTATACCACTTCCCAATTTCTTCTCGCACCAATGTGGTGAGTCTTGGCGCTTTTTCTTTTTGGGAGAAGCGGACTTCCTGGGTGTTTTTTTTTTTTTTTGGTGGGGGGTGGGGGGGGGGGGGGGGGGGGGGGGGGGGTTGGCTGATTCTCCCCAAACATTTTAACTCCCATTTTTAACTCAAGGGAAGAATTGCCATGCTACAAAAAATTTAACACACGACCCTCATCTCCACCTCTTCCACAAAGACTGCCAAACAAACTTCTGTTTTATTTCTCTTGCATGCGTGTTGGGTGGGTGGTTTGGTGTGTTGGTTGGGGGGTAGCTCTAGCTTCTGGTGGACTTACCTCCTACGTCTATGCCTGATGGGATATAAACCCTCATGCTCTTCCCAGCCAAAAAAAATATCTAGGAGCCAACTCTTACCCTCTTGTTTGGGAACAAGCGTAAGGAGTTAAGCTTCTAACTTAACTAACTCTTCCAAACAAGCAAAATTGGGTTAGAGTAAATGGAAAGAGCAATTCTGACATTTTAATAAAATAACGATGCAATTATAGCTTCATCTCCCCTTTATCTAGAGAGAGGAGTTATGAAAACCTCATCCTAGGTTAGTGTTAGCAACACCTACTCTTGTTTTCAAAAACCCGTAACTCCTATATCCTTACACCTTAGTCTAACCCCTATCTCTCTCAAGCAATTATGAACTAATGATTTCTTAATTCTACTCTTAATTTCTTTCAAAAAATGCATAACTCTTACACCGTCAACCAAACACAGCCTAAATGTAGCCTCAGGCCCCGTTTGGACAGTGTAGAAGTTATGACAGTGTAGAAGTTATGACAATTATTTCTTCCCTCTAACTTTTTGTTGAGGGAGTAAGAAAGGATTGCATGTGACGCATGTGTAAGGAGCACGGTAAGTAATTCTATCTTATGAAGGAGTTATTACTCCCTCCCTTGTGCCAAAACGAGGAACTGGAAAAAACAAGAAATCTAAATGGCAACTCTAGCCTTGGAATGAAAAGGGAGATGTAGCAGGTGTGGCAAGGAGTTAAGGGTGTTAGGTCTTACCCCACTGCTTAACTCCCATATCCAAAACAAGGCCTTGGTAGTTCTGCTAGGTTTTGAATGCTAGGTTTCTTCTATAAAATGAATAGTCTTTCTCAACGTAGACATCTTTGTCACCAAGGAACCAGTTCTCTCAAAACTATGCCCATTTTTTCTCAATCTACACTGATTGTTCTAGCCCTTGTCCCCACGGCCAATTTCTCTCTTTTGATCCACACAAGCAGGTGCTTGTGACCGCGGCCATCCCATCTCAAGATGAGACACTTCTATAAGAGGGGGACCTACGCCCATCAACCAACCATGTGGGCATTGACCTCCAAAGGGAGGCTTGTGGGTCAATCACAAGAACCACCCACCAAGACTTAATCGTACCAAAAGTCACCATTGATATATCTGCAGTCTTGTCTGCATGTATGAAGATAAGCAGCGTGCTTACGGAATCAAAAGCTACACCAAGTCAGCGTTTGCTGAGAACTGCCATAAGACTGCATTAATTGTGGTTGTTAAGAGTACAGGAGCACTTACCAGATCAGTGGGAGAGAGTAGGAAGGAATCCAGCTTCAGAAGAAGGCGACAGATACCTAACTTAATAAAGATCACACAAATTAGTATCAGATGTGCTTATAACACACCTGCAGCAATTGACTCAAAGCTTGCACCCAAATAGTATTTGCTTTTGCAAAATGAAACGACTGAAAGATACTTCAGCCATGAGCATGAGGTGAGGATACGTTATAAATTTTAAACCTCTGTGAAAATACATATAGGAGTAAATGGATCTACTCTTCTATAGAAACAAGTTGTAATGCTTACAATCATCATGCATTGAGATGTTAAGATTCTGAGGTGAAGGCTTCTCCACGTTCTTTGAGTATCATGAGAGCTCATTAATCCCTCTGAGCTTCTCAAGGATCAACTCCTCTTGCTTGGCATCTGAGGCAAGTTAAGGAATCTGGTAGTGAGCAATGATAAACAGTACGTCATAAATTGGACCATATCTAGAAATCTAACAATCCACACAAGGCTCAACTACTACTTGGTGTCTCCCTACTTCACAGATTTAATAACTTTTAAGCTGCTTTTATCATTCGTTGTTGATACGATAAAAACTATAGTAAAGCAGTAGGATACATTCATGGTCAGGGTTATCGGTGAAGTTGGAGTGCAAGGCATTCCCAATGCTGTCTACAATGGCCGATGTAGTCATTGATGACTCAATGCATAGGATGGCAGCAACAGCATCTAGCCTGGTGACCTCATTTCTGAACATGAGTCTTGCATGTGCTGCAAAAGAGATAACTAAGTCCCAAAATGCCATGTATTGGGGTAGAAAATAGACAGAGTAACAAGCACTGAAATATTTACACTACCTTGGGCCAACCGTATCAAACTTTCAAGCATGCGAACTGTGGTTCTAGCTGTATTAGGAGAAAATGATACACATAAGAAACTATAAAGATTTTCTTGTAACTGCAATGTCTCACTAATTATTAACCTGCATTTTGTGTTCCTGATCTTCGTTGTAGTTGATAATAGCTTGAAATTATTCTTTCTGACTCATTTGTTAAGACAGGTTTGAAACGCTTTTAACATAATGGATGTACCTGCATGATTAGCATTCGCCAGCAGCCATAAATGAGATAGGGAAATACATGAAAAGATGATTACATGACTCATTACTGAACACCAAGCTTGTCAATTTCAGCATACCAACACACACTTAAAGTAAGCATTTGTATAGGGTCATGCATATATGGACAAATAATCTTCAGCAAGACTTTAAAAAGACGAGCACCTTAGCTGGGGAAAACTTATCGAAGCAACTACTAGATACGTTCGAAGGCCGAGGAATGATGTCTAGCCAGAGGAACCAATGCCTCATGCTCTAGGCCCAGCTGAATACAAAAAGGAGGAAACTATCAAAGTCCATTGGTGATATTTATACCATTGGGAGGGGTTCTCTCCAGCCAGTTAATCCGGGTAAAATAATTGTGAAAAACTCACTAGGAAAATCATCTTCAAGCAACCACATCTTTATAGATAATCACAGGACCCTAGCATGGGTAGGACAAAAACCTGTGTTGCATGGACAAGGACACGCCAATGCGGGCACAACACGACACAATACGGACACAATTTGAAAAAATATATATAAAAATATAAGTATGGTGTCTGATAGATACGTGTGCCTGACACATGCCCGACATATGACATTGCTCCACATTTGAAGTGCCCCTGCTATCTAGACACAAACCCAAGAAACGGTCTCAACAATAAAAAGGAATGAGACCATTCCTTATTCGAACAAGCGGGCACACGTGATCAAACACAAGGTCCGACACTTGGAGACTCGTATCCCATGAGTTACGCATAACTCACTGCGGTGGGTAATTTCCGGATGAGTTATCCACGCACCAATTTGCAGAGATTAATGGGTGAATTGCATAAATCAAACCAGAGAAAAAATAAAGAGATTTACGTGTAAACCCAAAAGGCAAAAACAATGAAGGAGAGAGAATCCGCTATAATTCAAGAAATTACAATGGTGGTCGCTTGATCTCTAGTGCTAGGATTTCTGGGATTAATTGATCGCCCCCTCTCGTAGGAGGGGGTTCTCTATTTATACATGTGTCTGTCTTCAGATAAGGTTACAGGATTCTCATCTAACTGAACATTTTATCCTATCCTAACTGCTTACCATGCAGGTGGTTGAAGCCGAACATCCCGATTTGAATTAGTAGAGCTCACATTCGTTTTTATCTAGAGATCATCGTCCAATTGTTGATATGATCAATCCACTTCAGAACTATAATCGTTAGGTTCAAATGTGGCCTTGGCCTGGAGATAGGGGTACTAGCAACCGACTTTATGTCTAATATTCCCGCTATTTGACCTGCATGGAGTTTGAATGGAACTGGAATCCTCCTTCAAAGGTTTTGGAGAGGTTATGCATCACATATCCACCCAGAAATTAAATGGAAATGCGTCGTAATCTCGCGGGGTCAAAAATCAACCACTACAGATGCCCCCTCTGCTCTCTCTTTCGGGGTGGTCGAAAATGTGTCCTAGGGAATTACGAGTTCCCAGGAGCTCCGAGGGAAAGGGAGGGGAGCAGACTTCTTGAGTTTAACCTCGGGCTCCTTGTGTCTCTTCGGTTTCTATTTTTTAGTAGCGTGTCTCTACAAGCTAGTGGAGTTTAAATGCGCGCCCAATCTACTGTCACATCGGTCAAGTAACCATCACTTTTGAAAAGACGCAGTGCTCAAGATGGGTGTACGAATCAAGTGCAACGGTTCAGATCCATTCGTTGTGACACGTGTAGGCCTCTGGTCAAATGGCTTCTCGACTTCTGAGGGTTTTAAAATGCATCTCTTTTTTTTAAACCCTCAAAATTATCCCGAATTTTTAGAGTTCTTGCAATCCCTCGTCTTCTTCCTCCAGTGCTCTCCCTGCCGTCCGATCTTTCTTCAGCCTTTTCTTTAAAAATGATGAAGGAAGCAAGTCTAACGCTGCTAGCGGCGCAAGCGGAAGTAAGGTCGTGGTGAAGAAGAGATTCCATTACCGCATCATAGTTAGCATGGATTTTGATACAAGAACTACAAAACTTCACAGTCAGGCAGATGTTGACGAATACCTGGCGAGATATGGTGTTCACCCTCTCCCAGAATCATGATCGAATTCTGCCCCTAGGACACTGAGTTCGTGAAGTCTTGCCAGCGACGGTGTCAACATGCATCCTCAGATCCTGGCACTTGGGCTGAAATTGCCGCTGATGAAGTTCGTCCACAACATCCTAATCTCAACATGATCACCCCCTCGCAGTTGTCGGGAGTGTCTAGCGTACCATGCTAAGGTTCGAGACCTCTATGCCCTGATTGTTCCTGATGTCTGTCGGCGTGAGGTTTTAGCGCCGCTACGCGCTGAAGAAGACCGCCCAGAAAACGCGCTACTTCATTTCTCAGAGTGGGTGTGAAAAGATCATTGTGAAAATAGTTGATAGTGATCATGGCATGCGAGATACCGTGATCCGAGTGATCGGTCCGTGGGAGACAGAGTCAGAGAATCAGCGTGGAGTCATCCCGACATGTGGAATTTGGGCCCGGTTGCTCGGGCGGTGCGGTGTTGACCGCTGAGATTGAGTTAAAGATGCAGGAGTTGACTGTTCTGGACTATGATCGTCGTAACTGGAGTTGGTTGCTGGATTCCAATAGGGCTAATGTGCCCCCCAGTCCTCCCGAAGGCACGACCTCAGCTAAGAGTCGGACGGCTGTAGTTATTGAGAGGCCAATGGTCCCGGGCGAGTGGTCCCTGTTAAGAGGAAGAGTGCCCCGCAAAACCCTCAGGATATCTCCTTCCTAAAGAGGTAGGTCCCGAGTAGGTTAGTTTTTCCTCATTAATCCAGCTCTTTAGTGCTTATTTTCTTTTTGCAGAAGAGAAGCAGGATTGGCTTCGACAAGTCCGACGAGGAGATGCTAGATCTGCTGTTGGCAGTGACCCATGACTTGGCCTCGAGTGTTAGATAGCTCTATGCAGAAAAGGATGCTCGGGTTGGGCCCTCTAGCTCGCGAACTCTAGTGCTCGGGGGAAACCGTCAGCCCCCGAGGAGGGTGCAGGTGCGCTCCTTGAGACGGTGAATGTGGAGACAGAGAGGTCGAAGGAGCGTTCCCTTGCAGTCAGAGCACTTCCTGAGTAGGAGGTTGCGATGGTGGAGTCTCCGTTAATTCTGGCTGAAACTGGGACCGAGCCCTTTCCTAGGCTCGAGGTGGAAGTAGTTGTCGCGCCTTCGTTGACGAAGGATGTCGCACGAGTCCCAGACCCTGCTGGCTCTTCGGGTATTAGTGATGGGCCTCATCTTAAAACGCCGTCGCTGGTCCTTCAAGGGAAGCGCCTCCAGGGCAGCTTCCTCGTCCCCCATGACGTTTGGGTTATTTCTCTGATGGGGGGATGAGGAAGCTGTCCTGGAGGCGCTTCCCTTGAAGGACCAGCGGCGGCGTTTGAAGAACAAGGTCTTCAAGTTAAGCTTTGCTAGTTTTTTTTGACTTGCTTTTATTTGATATTTGACTTTTTTGCATTTTAATCTCAGAACATTGTGCTTACCTCGAGCTGTTGGACGCTCACCGAGACGTCCTGAAGGAGAAAGAGAGCATGATTGTCGGGTTGCGCCGAGAAATGAAGGAGCTTGCTTCCAACAGAAAGGAGGCGGCTGGCAAGATCTCTCGGCTCCAAGCGGATTTGGACCATGAAGCTGAAGTCCAGAAAAGTCGGGAGGTGGATGGAGCGGCTACGAGGAGAGTCAAGGGAAAGGGAGACCCTATTGACTCAGTTGTCGGAAGCTCAGAGAGAGCTGGAGAGGAGGGGCTCAGAGTTGAAAAAGAACTCCAAGTTGCAGGAGGTGAGCTCGGAGTTGCGGCGGAAAGATGTTGGAGCTGCAGAACAAAGAGTTAAAACCGCGGTTGACCAGTGTTTTAAATATCGGATATCGGCGATATATCGGTCGGCAAAATTATATACCGAATACCGGATACCGGGTGATATATCGCGATATGGTACTAAATCGGTTGATATATCAATAGTAAATAAATATAAGACATTATTAAAAGAAATAAGTTATTATCCAAACATCATATAAAAACATCATTGAAATATCATAATGAATATAGAATAAAATAAAATAATCTCTCAAGTAAAAAATAATAATTATTATCCAAATAAGTAACTATAAGGGCCGATATATCAGATATTTCATCTCGGATATCGGCCGATATATCGCCACGTGACGATATATCAACCAATATCGGTCCAAAATGATATCCAGTAAATTTTGCTCTTATAGTATCGTTTTGGATAAAATACCGATATCTCAGCCGATATACCGGTATATCAGCAGATATTTAAAACAATGTTGTTGACTCAGGGGGACCTGAAGGAGGTGCGCTAAGTGCTGAGGAGGCGAAGGCGGCGTCGGGTCGGAGAGGGTTGACTTTGAGGATGCGAAAGCGTGCCTCAAGGATGACTTAAATGAAGCGTTGTGTGCCCATTCTGCGACAGAGAAGAGTGTCCAAGCAGTGACGAGCCACTGTCAGCAAGAGATGAAGGTCTTCAAATTAAAGAAGTATAGGAATGGACATAAGGACGAAAAGCGAGACGAGGCCCCAAGATATCCACTTGAAGTTGAGGCCTTCTTGGCAAGCAAAGGCATGAAAGGTGCTCTAGCACATGGGTCCCCCGCAGTGGAGACGGAAGCTTCCCATATGCCCTGTCTAGAGAATCTGCTCTCCCCACAGATGATGCTCTGATCGTTGGGACCTCGAATCATGTGCCACTGAAGGGGTGGATCTTCTAACTTCCTCACCCGAGGCCTCAAATAAAGGCAAAGTGAGTGTTTGAAAGTTTTTTGTTTATCTTTGTATAATTTCATTGTAACTCTCTTTTAAAGGAATAAATGAAAAAGTTTTTCCACTGTCTGAATTTTGTCTCTTTTTTGTTGTGCCTCAAGGCCCCATGGGTGTTGACCCAGTGCCCTCGTTGGATCCTACCTCTGGTATGGCAGGTTTTGACGAATAGGGAGCCTGTCCTCGGGAAGGAACCGCTCAGGAACTGCAAATGCCCGTATCTTCTCGGGCTTTGCGGGGCCAGTTCATCAGGTACGAGGTGCCTTGAGGAACCCGAGATGAGGCATGAGAGTCCCGACCCCGATGACGGCGACGAGGGGGTGGAGCTGGATCTCGATGATGAGCCCAGAGCATTGCTAGATTTTCTTGTCGGAAGAGAGTTGCGAAGAGCATGTTCCGGACATTACCCAGGCATCCCTGTCGCATAAAGCTCGATGTGCTCGATTTTCTTACCTTCTAACTAGACTGCGAGCTAATTTCGCACAATGTGATGGTGAGCGACCTCGAAGAGAGGGTATGCGTTGGAGAAGATAAAGTTAAGGAATGAGAAACTAGATTTGAAAATGAGGCTCATAGAGCAACTTGAGGAGCTGAAGAAGGCGTCGACGACTGATTGACAAAAATACAAAGTTCAAGGAAGTGTTTATCTGATTTGTACTACCTCTGAATTCTTGCAATTTAACTATAGTAACAGTAGCTATACAGGTCGATCCTCAGGGAGAGATGCGATGGATGCATTTCAGTATCTTTTTAAACACTAGATTGGCTAAGTGGTTCTTCTTGGTTTTAAAAGAAAAAAATAATTTTATGTTGTGTTGAGATGGAAATAAAAAGATGAAGATAGAATTTGATTAAAAATAAGGTTTAAAACAGAATTAAAGAACAATGTTTACTAATCATCTACCACCACTAACTTACTAACCTATAAAAGGAGATACTTCACTTTGGATCATAAAAGTTAACCTAAGAGTTGCATTCAATTCAAATATGATACATAAGATGGAAAAATTATATTTGAAATAATCACTAAGCAAGACTTAACATTAGACTAACAAAGCTTTCCAAGCATAGAATAAGAAGAATAATCAAAATTCAACATTAAACTATCAAGACAAACTAAGTATAGAATAAGAAAAACTATTGACTAGTATTAGCAAATAATAAATTAATTAGTCACGTGCCTTCAAGAATATTAACCATTCTAGGGTTAAACATGCATATGATTCAATCGATCATCTAACATAAAACTAGAAGAAGTGGTGCATAGAGATTAATAAGTCATGAAATAACTTAGCTATGCATGATAGAATTTAAAGAAAACGTGGTAAAAAGAAGAGAAAGGAAGTAAATAACAAAAAAAGAGAACTTGAAAAGAAAAATAAAAGAACCTTATTATTGACGCTGTTACCTTCAATTACAAAGATCTTCCTCTTTTACAAATTAAACTTGAACAAAAACCTAAAAATTATAAAAGAAATTCAGAGAAGAGACTAAAGAAAAATCTTAAGTTATGATCTCTGATATTGAGATAATTGATTATGACAGATTTCAGCTCTTTAAATAGGCCTCAGAGCCAATCACAATAAGATACACATTAAGAGTTTTAATTCAATCCCAATTCAATGTGAGGAATTTAATTCTGAACTGATCTGCAGTAAGTCTGCGTGTTGATCTTGAATATGATTCATCATATGGCTGAATTAGAAACAATGATCAACATAAAACTTGTAGCCCTTTAAGTCCTCTTTCTTAACATCTTGAATCATCGGATTTGAATTTCTGCAACAAAAGTCTGAATTTATTTAGAATTCTGAATTTAATTAGGATTGCTTTAAAATCCAAATTTAATAGGGCTTTTGGGCTTTTTTCTCTCTTCTCCTATTTATAAAGACATGCACATCACTGAGTAAAAAAAAGGAATCAAATAGCAGAATTTTATTTAAAATAAATATGAGAATATAGTGTAACATATGCAAAATTGATGAGTAATCAACGACATCTCAGAGTTACAAGAGGTCGCCTCCAATAAGTTGAAGATCGCCACACTTTGGGAGGTGATCGATCGAGAATACGTCAAGAAGTTAGAGCTAAGGCACAAGGTTCGATTGCTGGAGAGAGATTCAGAGCGTCGAGAGGCCGACGTTAAAGAGTTGAGAGCTAATTCGGTGCATCAAATTGATCGCTATAATGAACTCTGGACTGCCCAAGCAATCTGCTTACGGAAGTGTCGGCGTTGCACTCTCAAGTCACGATCTTAAGCTCTGGCGGACGAGCAGAGGGCGTGAGTGGCTGGTTAAAGGGCACGAGTGGTCAGGCCGAAAGAGCAAGCGGTTGGGCTGGAGATCTAGCTATAGCACCCCGATCTCGCGGTTACGAAGACGTTACTACGACGTATATACGCATAGTAAAAATACCCTCACATATATCACTAAGAATCAATACAGACAGGAATCAGAGTGCAAAAACACGATGATAATATTCATTCTAATAAAATGATACAAATACACTATTATCACAGAACATGATAAAAAATTACAGGAATATTACATCACTAAGAGGTGCAAAATATAATTTATAAAGAGATTTATAAGTCTGAATAGTACAAAAGATGCTCACGAGCAATAAGAAGAAATCTCGAGAGCCGATCAAAAGGAGGCGGAAGGGAGATAGCTACGGCAGGTCCACCACGCTATCATTGCGCCACTCTGAACAATAACAGAAAAGTCCACCACGGTCCAAGCTCGGAGATCTGAACATGTAGGTTCAGGGGTTGTCAGGAAACAACCCAACGAGTACGTAAATTAAAACCAAGTGGCATGCACAAGTAAACACAAGTGTATCGATAAAACCAACTCAGAAAAGCATGTATCGAAAATCTTGTCGTAAGCACACACACGAACATGTAATGAGGCATCAAGTAATGTGTTATATGCAGATGTGACAAAATCAGTTGTACGAGATTGCTGACGGATTCATGAGATTAGTACGTCGAGGGATAATCCAAAACAAAAAAAAACTCATATATATACCTTATATCTCATGTCACCATTGACTAAGTGCATACAGCCTGAGTTGCCCTCAAAATTACGAAATAAGATAACAACATAAATAGGTACCGTGAAGTATATCATGTACTCAAGTCAAGCAGGCAAGCAAAAAACAACAAATATAAATGGTAACCAAAGAATCCGTAAAAAATCAGGAGCAAGTAAGTCAAATGATAAATACATAAGCACAGAAATGCATACAACAATGATAATTATTGAATCAGTAGCAGATCAGTAAATATGTCAGAAGATTAATACAACAGCTTAAGTATAATATTACACAAGTGGCGATCAAGATATTAATTATAGTATAAATAATAATAATAGTTAACAATAAGAATTAGTATCGATAAATCCAAATTAAAGTTTGACAAACACAAAATCCGATAAGTACAAAATTCGATAAATGCAAATGCAAGCAATACCAGTTGTACAACTTTAGTTTACGATTTCATGAAACTAGTACTCGAGAGGATAATCCAAACAAGAAAAGCGTTATACACACACGCCCCCACCTTACATCTCATGTCACCATAATCTGAGTGTATACAATCCGAGTTGCAAAACGACACAAAATCTAATAAAACACCGACAAATTATTATATTTATTATTTTATTATTATTATTATTGCTCGTTTGACTCAGGTCTGGGTATATGTACAAGCGTCCCAACATACATACATCCACATGAGTAAGCTGAGGTTGTTATTGAAAACTAATTACGGTATCAACGAACCATGTTTACAGTGAGTGCATACCCTGGACAACGACCCAGGATGTTCCGTCACTGGTACAAACCTACCGCGAGGAGCAAGAGGGGGAAGGGTCCTATTGTATGCCCATTTAGAAAAGAAGAAATCGGGGTGCCAGCACACCCCGCAGAACAACTGAAGGCTCACAGGTAGAACCGAAGTTTTAGTTGCACAACATATTTAATGCATTGTAAACACAAACACATATTGATATCCATCGATTTCCCCTGACCCGGTGTAAGTTGTCTATTTATTATATTAATACATATTATTTTATTAATAGGAGTACAAGAGGTACAAGAGCATAGAAGACATAGGCGTTCAAGAGTATATGAGTACATGAGACACATGATCACTATATATATCTAATAGGATAACAGGTGTCAACTAATTAACCAGTCAGGTGTCACATAGCCGGGTGAAGTATATAGTACAAGCCAAACACGAATACAAGTAAATACAAGATCACAATATCGTGTGTCAAATAATTAACAAATCATGTAACATGATATAGGAAAATAATATATTTAAATATTTCAAACTCTTCACAACTATAATATTAATAAATTAAACTATCAAACAAGCGGAGCTAAACAAGCTGGAGTAAAGTTAGCGAACAGCTCGAGGCTTAACACTCGTGACAAAACAGACGAATGAACATCAGGCTAACGCACACGATGAAACCACACTCGAGGCGAAGCTAGACGCACATAATGAAGTGGCCTATGAACGCTCTGCTAACACACAGTGAAGCCATGCTCGCGCGAAGCTAAGCGCACACGGTGAAGTGGCGTATGAACGACCGGCTATGCCCGTGGCGAAACTACGCTTGAACGAGTTTAGCTATAAAGTGTTGAGCACTAAGCTCACCTCCCGGCGAAGCTATTATAGAAACGCGGGGGCTTTAAGTCCAAAAACAGTAGTATAGAACCTCAGAGAGGTTAAACCCAGAGGCTGAGCCTGAAAGCTGAATAGTGAAACCACAGAGCGATTAATCTCGGAGGCTGAGCCCGAAAGTTATAGAAGAAATAGGTACTTGCACAAGCATTAGTATAAATACTTGCACATATACAAGCATGTCTACACTACTACAAACATTAGCCCACAGATACAAACACACGTCCACAAAGATACAAATACCGACTACCTGTTACAACAATCCACTACATAATACATCATATGCCCACAAATATACAAATATACACATAACCACAAATACATGAACTCACCCAAATACAAAATAGAAACTCGCCGAAAGCGGAGAAAAGTACTCGCCTAAGAACAAAATACGGCAACAAACTCCGGGGACTCCGAGGAACGCCGACGACATTAATGCACACACACGCTTAAAGAGAGAGTAGAGAGAAAGAAAGAGGAGAGAGAGACGACCAGAGAGAGGAGAGAGAAAGAGAGGAGAGAGACAGAGAGAGACCGCTAGAGAAAGGAGGGAGAAAGAAGAGAGAGGAGAACCAAAGGAAAGGAGAGAGAAAGGGATAAAGGAAAGAACCAGAACCAAAGAGAAGGGGAAAAAGAGAGGAGAACCAGAGGAGAGAGAGGAACCAGACGCCTGCAGGGAGTGGCGCGACCCGGGGCACGGCCGGAGGTGGCAGTGCTGGTGGTGGGGGCTGTCAAATGGAGAAGGAGAAGTGAAGGGGTGGTGTTGACCATAGAGGACGAAGAAGGAGATGGTTGCTTGGGGGCTTGGCTGGCGGGTGGCGCGCGTGGTGCTGGCCGGCGGCGAGTTGGCTGGAGCTGGGGTCGACGATGTTGTTATAGAAGGAGATGGGGAGGAAGGAGAAGAGAAAGAGAGGGGGAAGAGAGAGAGATGGAGTGAAATTGTTGATGGAAGAGGGAGAAAATGATGGGAGCTGGCCACGTGAAGGAGCCAAAGGATGGGAGAAAAGAAAGAAAAAAAAAGGAAAAGGAAAAAGAAAAGAAAAAGGAGGGAAAAAAGGAAAAAAATAAAATATATAAATAGAATAAAATAATAAGATGAGCCAGGCTTAGGATCTAGGCTCGGCTGGCCAAGTCTGGGTCCTGGACCGGGCTTGGGCTCAGAATATGAGCCAAATATCAATCAATAAATGAGAGAAAAATAGAATAATATGAGCAAAAAATCGGGGCATGCATCTGGGTATGTATTCCGGGAACGAGATGTTACACTAGTCGTGAATCTGAGGGTCCAAGTGATCGGGCCAGAGGCGACAATTGTCGATCCAAGGGGCCGAACGATTGGACTGGAGCACTGGTAGCTAACCCGAGAAGTTTCGCTGATAGTCTGAGAGTCAAAGTAGCGAATGTAAGTAAAGTTAGTCGAGTCCATTTGTACTTTTTTTAGTAACTGTCGCAACAAGAAAATCGTACCTCTCATGTCATCAATAATGGTGATTATTTCTCTTTTTCGACCGTGTCATCTCTTGTTCTTGATGTGCTTGTGCAGATGCTATGGCGTGTGTCCTACCCGGTTATAGTTTGCTTAGCAGTTTGTGGAGGCATGGTATCCGTCGTCGAGGTTGCGAGACATTTAAGGTAGCCATTCAGGAGGAGGCCTCTGGGTTAATCGGAGGCTCCTCAATAGCTGGAAGAACAAAGTATATATTGCCATGAGACTGCTGTTGGGGCGGAGCCTGTCATAGTCTTTTGACTTGCTCGGGTAGCCGTCAGGGCAAGGTCCAATATAGGCTGAGATCCGAGCAATCAGTCGTGGGCAAGTCTCCGTCTTTCAGGAGACTCCTCGAGGGGTAACCGTCATGGTAGGATCCGTGTAGGCTGTTGACTCACTCAAATAGCCGTCAGGGCAAAGCCCGTGTAGGCTGAGCTTCGAACAGTCTGGGCAAGTCTGTCTTTTAGGAGACTCCCCAAAGGGTAACCGTCAGGGTAAGACCCGCTATAAACTGTTGACTCGCTTATCGCACTTCGAGAAGGCATTGAGATTTTACAAGACATCTAGATGAACAATTGAGATAATAGTCTTTTTCTTGAATATTACATGCTTTTATATGGCATCGTTTCAAGTAAAAAAACTTCCATTGCTTTTTGCGGGGCTTTCCGTCCCGAATGGTGCTGACGAATAAGCGCTTTAGTCGATAGCCTCATCTGGGGTGTGTCCGACCTCCGAGCCTTCCTCCTGATCAAAGACCAATGTTCTAAAAAGCGGTTTCAGTACGCGCGCGATTTGAGAGCGCATAATGCTTAAACGGTTTAAACAGTGATTAAACAGATTAAACGTTTATTATTATTTTAATATATAATAATATTATAATACTTAAAACATACAAATATGAAATGTATAATCTCTCAAAAGAAAAGCATAAAAGATATAACAAACATAACTTAAAAAATTAAATTGCTAGTAACAAGTAGAAATTAAAAAGTAAGAGGACTTATCTTTTTGCTCGTCATATGATGTGTTAAATGATGAATCGGCAAATTCTTTCAGAGTGCAAATAATTATCTGTAAATTAAAAAAAAAAGAAAATCTATTAGACGATTAATCTATCAAAGTTTAAATATACAAATTACCGAAAAAATTTAATGCCATAATGAAACAAGAAACCACGGCCAACATCATAGTCACGAGACGACATGGCACATCATAAAATATTAGGAAACCACATAAATATATAACCACAGAAGACCAAGTCCAACATCATAATCACGGGATGACAACATAAGCCATAGTCTTTTACATCCAAATCAAAAAAATAAAGACAAGTTTTTTATATCCAAATAACATAAATAGTCCATCTCCAACTCCATCTACTCATCCTCATCATCATCTTCATAGCGAAGATCGGGATCTGACTCCTCAGAACTATCCACAAAGTCTTCAATGTCAACACCACTATCTCTTAAATTTTCTTCATCTTGATTATCCTTAGAAATGTCATCAAGTATTGCACTAGACAAGCCCTCTTGTGCACTCCTCCCCTCTGCAGTTCTTCTACCTACAATCTTGTTGCTCCTTCTAATGTGATTTTCATTAGTCTCACTTGTCGCTGCAATAATATCTAATATAAGGCCAGTACCATGTAAGATCTCTTCTTCCTCATCGTTTTCTCTCTAACGAGTGTGCTCTCCCAATGCAATGCTCTCGAATCATCTTCGCCTACAGGCACATCCTTGTACTCTTGCCCATTCCTCTTCTTTGCAGTTCTCCTTCTTGTCATTTTTTGTTAAATTGCACAAAAACGAGATCATTCAATCTTTTGAAATCCAGTCTATTCTTCTTCTTAGTATGTATCTACAAAATTTAGTATAGTACACAAAGAAATAGAGTTAAAAAATCAATTAGAGTAAAAAGGAAATTCATATTTAAATGAATGAAACTTTAATCTTAGTATATTTACCCCCCTCAAACACACTGCTCTCGCATCCTGATGAGCTACTAGTCAAACTTAGAATCTTGATTGCCATCTTTCGAAGTTAGGGTACATCTCCTTCATAAAAACTCCACTAATGTGCTGTTAATAAAATTTATCACATTATTTTAGTTATTTAACAAATTTAAAAATCATGATTAGTGATTTTAAACATCAAGATTACCTAGATCAAAATTGTTTGTGCCATTAAAACCCTTGCGCTACCTTTCTCCCATTCCATTTCCCATAAGTCCCTCCACCATCTTGTACGAAAGGACCTCACTTGATCCAATTTTATCCTGAATGTCCTCACTTTGGTAAAACACATTAATACAACTCATAAGTGCGATAATCACATGTGAACTGTCTTGGATTGTCCATCCCTATAATAATACTCGGGATTCAAGTAATAGGCAGCCAAATGAAGTGTGCTATCAAGTCTTCCTCTAGATTCTTTCTCAATTATATCAATTATTGGCCGATAGGTAGTCTCTTTCCTTTTGCAAGCAGCTTGAACTTTATTCTTAACATCTTCAAGCATACCGTACACAAAACCCATGGAGGGTCTTTGATTAGCATCGACAATCCTTAACAATTTGAAAAGAGGAGTATACATCTTCAAAAGCTCCCTTATACTGGTCCAACATATATAAGAATAGATTGTAGTCTTAGTCACTTTTCCCTTCTCTGTCTTTGACCACCTGTTATCATTCCACTCGGTTGAATACATCATAGCAGCCAATTGTGACTACATATCCATAAGACAACTCAAGCTAAGAAAGGTGGTGGCAAATCTAGTGAACCCCGGCCGAACAAGATCCCTCCTATTAGTGAATTCATGCATCAATGCGAGAGTGTTATGATGTGTATAAAGAAAGATCGTGAGCGATCTAACCTTCTCAATTACCAACTTCTACTTTAAAAGTTTTCTAATAGCCTCCAACATAAGATCAATTGTGTGGGCTGCACAACTACTCCAAAAAATATTAGGTCGACTAATCTTCAACATGTTCTTCGCTGCCATGTTAGAAGGATGGTTATCTGTTACCACTTGTAGCACACGATTTTCTCCAATCTCCTGAATATATTTCTCCACCCAATTGAAAATATACTCTCCTGTGTGTGCATTGCACGAGTCTTCAATAGACTTAAGAAAATGTGTGCTTGTCTTGCAATGAACACACAAGTTTATCACATTCCTATGCTTCCTATATGTCCACCCATCAGTTAGGATGTTGCGTCCATATTCATCCCATAATTATTTAGTCTTATCTATCTCTTCATCAATCTTCTTGTATGCCTTATCTAAAAGAGGCACTCTAAACTGCTACTGGCTCGGTCCCTTGTACCCATGCCCATGGCGCCCAACACACTCACAGAATAAATCAAATTCTTCATCATCAAAGGCATTAAAAAGAATGCCTTTAGTATAGGCCCACATGGTGCAATGATTATGAGCCAACTCCTTAAACTCTCTCCTCTCGGCTCCATTGATTGATGTTTACTTCCACTTTTCACTAGCCACAATCGTGTTTAATAGACCAATTACATGATTATGCCCATGGACTCTCTTTCTGCTGAAATGCGCACCTCTTCTCAGAGTTCATTCCCAGTCCTCTTATTTTCCATGTTCTTCTTCTGGGGATCAGACAAAAATTCCCTAACTATCTTCCTGTCTTCATTAGTCTGCATCACGCGAGCTTTAACATCTCCTCCTATCCCAGCAACATATTGCTTAAACCTGTAAATTTCTCCCTAAACAATCTTGTGACATTTATTGCACTTCACTTCATTGTAAGAATTTTTCTTAACAAGTTTTTCATAATTTCACCCATTATCAGTAGAGCCCAATGACTTCGATGAAATCTTATCTTCACTTGATGCACTTGGTTGCCCACTTAAACGTGAGCCACTAACACTAACACTTGCATTGGATGCTGAGGAAGACATGTAGATTGTAATGTGAAATGATCCTACATTCAGATTCATTCACAAAACACAAAATAAAAAGATCAAACACATTAAGATAATAACATAAAATAACTGAAATTAATTGAATTTTTTCATTCTATTATCAACTATACATATTTATCAATTTTGCGCATTGGATGGCCTATTTTGTGCATTTATTATCATTCCACTAATTGAAATTTTATATTTTTTCAAGATTTTGGCAAGGAAATCAACTACACATTGTAATAGGATTTATATGTAATGACATTGTAAAAAAATATATATGTAATTTTATAATGTGTGCAGTGTGAACAAAGCAGCATTTTGTGCAAAATTCACAGCAAACAAATAAATTAACAATCGCAGAAAATCAGCATCAAGTGAACCATTTTTTTGCAGAATATTAACCAAAAAAAGAAAAAAAGATGTGATATCGACCTTCACAATCCAATATCAGAGATGAGAGATCAAAAAATCAGCCATGCTAGCTTCTCCAAGACTCTAATGTTCTTCGTGGAGAAACCTTGATGAGAGATCAAAAATCAGAAATTCAGAATCAAATATCACAGAAAGATACATAATTGATAGTTCAATATCAGAGAGAGAGCTAACCTGTGGGGTAGTCATAGGGGGAGGTAGATATGACGGAGGAGGTCTCTACTAGAGAGGATGGGAGCTCGTCGCGAAGGGGAGTTCGCAGTGGAGGGGAGCTCATCGCGAGAAAGGGAGTTTGCAGTGGAGGGAAGGTCACCGCGGGGGAGACTTCGCAGTGGAGGGGAGCTCGTCGCGGAGGGGAGTTCGTAGTGGAGAGGAGCTCGTCGCGAGAAGGGTGTTCGTCAAGGGGAGGAGCTCATCACCAGAACAGAGGTCGCCGCGAGGGGGGTTCAACGCTAGAGGAAGATCGTCGAGGGGGAGGTCGGTGGAGGGAGGAGAGGGGGAGGTCGCCGCAGGGGGAACGAGAGAGGTTGCCTGTCGCACTCCAATCGCAAGATGGAGGAAGAAATTAGGGCTTGAGAACCCTAATTTCCCAAAATTGGCCTTTTTAGACCAAGCTTATTGGGTCGAGTTCGGGTTGAGTAACAGGTTCGAACCCATTTTATTAACAGGGGAAACGAGTAATCGGGCGCTTTATTAAGGAGCGATTAACGCATAAACGGTGATGAATTGTTTTAATCGTCGGGCTGAGTACAGGGACCACTTTCTTTGAAAAGTTATCAGAATTTGGGCAAAAACGCTTAAGCGGTCGCTTAAGCGGCCGCGTAAAATGCTTTTTAGAACATTATCGAAGACAAACTCATCGAGATATCCGCGTTAAAGTAGATCCATGAGGTGCTATTTGAGGGCCCAGCAATGCATGGTGGCGTGCCCCAATGCCATGGAAAGAATAGTGTCCTCCTGCATCTAGGGGATCAGGGTCATACTTGCTTGGCTTGAGAAGTTTTTACCCAGGGTTGATGCTTGATGACGTGAAGGATCTGATCAATCGGTAATTTTAAGGGAGTGAAGGCTGAGTCGTCCTTAGTCTCTGTTGCTATCGGGAGAGTTTTCCCGTCCTTTTGGGTGTTGGGGCGTGATGCCCTCTCGTCCATTTTTTGCGGGGTACTAGCATTGTGGCTCTCCGGATCCCCATGGGGTGAGGTTGTTTGAGAGCGCCTTTGGTTTAACTTGAAACGTAAGTCAGTCCGAGTTTGGGGATGTTGATGTGTGTGGGAGGACGCGCCCACTTGGGCTTCCCTTGCGCTCAACTCGATGACTCGTTCTTGAGCTTTTCGTAGGGCCTTTATTTGCATGAGGAGCTGGCGGTTAATTTGCATTACCGCTCCTCGCTCGCGTTCGGTAGTATCACGATGGATGGCGACCAGCTCTCGTTCGCGGTCTGTCAGGGCCCGCTGTTCGCTTGAGTGTCTTTGTAGGTTGGCTACTCGCAGGATGAGTTGTCCTCAGGAGAGTGTTGGCGGCTTGAGTTCGCCAGAGGTGTTGATGTCGTGGTGATTAGCGCTCTTGGGCACCATGATAGTTTGAAACTTTTCTGAGAACGTGAAAAAGTATCAGATGGGGAGAACTTAAGAGTGTGGACTCAAAAATCTCAATAAAAACACCAAATGCATTGAGTAATTCCCGGAAGAGTTATCCACACACCAAATTTGCAGATTAATGAGTAAATTGCAGAGATCAAACTAGAAAAACATAGAGATTTACGTGAAAATTCAAAAAGAAAAACCACAAAAAGAGAAAAATTTACTATAATTCAGAAAACTTACAATAGTGGCTGCTTGATCTCTAGTGCTAGGGTTTTTGAGATTAATTGATCATTCCCCTTTGGTAGGAGTTGTTCTCTATTTATACACGTGGCTGTCTTTGGATAAAATTACAGGATTCTCATCTAACTGAACATCTTATCCTATCCTAACTACTTATCATGCAGGCAGTTTGGAACTAAACATCTTGATTTGAATTGGTAGAGCTCATGTTCGTCTTTGTCTAGAGATAATCGTCCAGCTGTTGATATGATCAATCTGCTTCAGAGTTGTAACCGTTAGGCTTAAATGTGAATTTGTCCTGAAAATAATAGTACTTGTAACTGACTCTATCTCGAAGTTTGAATGGGACAGGAAATCTCCTTCAAAAGTTCTGGAGAGGGCTACGTGTCATGCATCTATCCAGAAATTAGATGGACATGTGTCGTAATCTCGCTGGATCGGAAGCCGACCACTACATTCACGTTAAAAGGAAAAAAAGGTATCATTGTATTTAAAAAAAAAATTAAAAGAACGGGAAAAGATGCATAAGGAAAACATAAGTGTTAATGAGTGTTGCATTATATATTTCTTCCCATTTTCATGCAAATGTCATATTTTTTCTTTGCTATGTCCAATCACATACCTCCTCAACATAGACATATGGAACACGTTATGCAAATTAGATAACTTGTGCGGCAAAGCAAACTATATGCCACCTTGCCAACTCCACGATAAAAACATGAGTATGAATGACTATGTTGTGTGAATCTGATGGAAGAATAAAAGGGGAAAGAAAAGACAAAATATAGATTTATACAAGAGGGAAGCTCGTACTTATTTTTAAGGTTATATGTAATCTTATCAATTCCTATTATGAAAGGTTTCAAATGTAATATTTTTTAAAGAAATTGGAGACGACAAAATCAATGTGATAATAAATGACCTGATTGCGACAACTCATCCAGTGAATGGAGATGGCAATAGAACCATAGTAATGTTGATATATGGCTGGCATTCAGTTTATCTTATGAGAGTACGAAGTTTGGCTCTGCAGCACATGTTCTGATGGTTCCACAAGCTTCAAGGCTTGATTCTTTTTTTTTCCCCTATTGGCTGAATTCAAAAAAGGCTAGTCGTGCTTCATTTGTAATACAAGTATGTTTCACATTATTGAATTCACATCAACTCAAATTCAAATTGGTTTCTTAAGTACTGCATATATTGAATTAATTTAGCCAATCCATGGTGTTGTTCTTCTCGAGTTCAGATTCAGATTGAGATGAGAAATAGAGACGAACTCCTGTTTGGACTAGAAAGGAAAGTCATATAGATACCCTCCTAGAGAGAGCATTGCAACAATCCAAGGCAAAGCAAATCCAAAGACAGTTTATACTCTTGTGAGAGATCTCCAAGATTTGTAATTGTAATCCCCTTTTTCAAGTTAATAAGAATTCCTTCCCTATCCCCACAAATATAGGCAAATTGCCGAACTATGTAAATTCTTTTTGTTTGTGATTGTTCTCTTCCTTGTTCGGCACCAAGTAAGCTTATTACTTTGAGCGGGCTCTAACAAGTCGTATCAAAGCCGACGGTTGTCGGATCTGGAGTTCTCTTGCACATACAAGGAGATCTTCAATTTGACTAGAAGTCTGGGGTTTTCAAGATATGACCAGCAAGATAACGACAATAAAGTTCGAGGTGGCAAAGTTCAATGGTAAAGGAATTTCTTTTGTTTTTTTTTCTTTGGGGCAAAGAAGTGTAAGGGCACTTCTAACGAAAGAGAGAGACTGCTCAATGTGTTGCGCGACAAAGTAAACAAACCCATGATATGACCTATGCAAATTGGGAAGAAATCGAAACTAAGGTGACGGATACTAAGGTGACGGGCACCATCGAGCTATGCTTGGAAAATGAAGTAATGTACAATGTTATAGACAAGTCTTCAATGATGAGATTATAGTTAAGGTAGAAAAACTTCATATTACGAAGAGCTTGTCTAACAAGCTCTATCACAAAAGGCAACCCTACAGCCTCCGAATGAAGAAATGTACATCCATTCTTGAACACATGAATACATTCAACAAAACACTCAGTGATTTATCGTGTCCAGAGGTTAAATTGATAGAAGAGGATGAAATACTATTACTTCTTATTTTCTCTCTCACCAATAAAATAGTTAGATTACTTAGTAACCATCATGATCTATGGAATAGAAACACACTTAGAGATGGAGATCAAAGCTACTTTTTGTGCCCCATTTGCCCTATGATTACTTGCTAGAAGGTCCTAGTTCATTTCATGGCAAAACTTCCTCTCCATCCTCTCGATGTGGCACATGAATCTACTGCTACATCCTCATAATATACTGGTACCGTTACATTTACCAAAGTAGTGATACAGTAACCAAAGGAAAGTAGGACTCTCTAATGAACAAGATGCATTCAGTCTCCACTTTAGATGTAGCTACATCATCCACTCCTTTTGGGTAATTGATTGTGAAGCCACTAATTTGACTGGTTAATCTTTATTATTTTCTACATTTAGTCCACCTACTTCTAAGTCTTTCATCTTCTTTGATGATGGTAATTCAAAGTTCATTACCACGGTAGCACTGTTGTTCATACTTCATCTAGTACTTCATCAAATATTCATTACATTCACGGTGTTCCATTTAATCTACTATCTGTTAGTTGACTGACTAAAATTTTAAATTGTTATATGATCATTTCTCCATCTTCATGTGTGTTTCACAACCTTCATATGAAAGAAGGTGATTGCTGGAGGGTACAAGTGTAATAGACTATATTATCTTCAGCGTAATGATCGACCTCCAGTGGGTTTTGTTGTTACTACATCAGAAGTGTCTTCTATTCATTGGCATTATCAGTTATATCCTTTCTCTCTTAGGTCAATAAATTTGTTGTTTCCTACTAGATCTGTCTCTAAGTTTATGTGTGAATCATGTCAGTTAAGCAAATATCACAGGTTTTTAAATTTTTGTTTCTAGAGAGAATAAAAGATGTCATCTTTGAGGGAGTGCACACTGGTATTTTGAAGTCTTATTCGAGTCAAAATAGGGTCTAGTTTTTCATATTTTATAACTTAATTCACGATAATTCTCAAATGACATGTTTGTTTTTAGTGAAAAATTGATCTAAGATTTTATCTATTTTTAAAATGTAACACAATTAAATTGAGAATAATTATTTGTGTTCTAATAAAATAGTTTGGTTTGATAATGCTATGAAATATATGCAACATGCTTTTCAAGAATATTGTTCGTCTAATGGTATTATTCATCAAAGCTCTTGTGTCCATGCACCATAATTTCTTAGCGTGAGAATTGTCGCTTATTTTATGTTGCTCAAATTTTAATGATTCACATACATATTCTAAAGTATTTCAGGGTAATGAGATCTTAACTGTCTATTATTTTATTAATCAAGTTCCTTCTATTGCATTGAATGGCAAAACCCCATTTTTTTGTTCTCCATAAATATAAGTCATTGTGCGAATTATCTCCAAAACTGTTTGGATGTCTTTGTTTTGTCATGTGTCAGAGAATGAACATATTAAACTAGATCCTAGGGAAGTTAAATGTGTCTTTCTAGATTATTCTTGCACACAGAAAGATTATCATTGAATCCTGTTACTGGAAGTATTTGGTTTGTGTTGTGACTTTTGAAAACACATCATACATTTCATCCACTAATTTTCCTGCTATCCATCCTGTAAATGTTCGCTTTCAGTTCCCCATGTTTCTGGCATGTCTAATATTCCAGTACCACTACCGCTTGAGGTTTATGAACATTGCTCCAAGAAAAATACACTCTCCACGTGCATGCCCTCTGACTAATTTACTACTTCGCAGAGGATCCTAAACTTCAAATAGCTCTGCAGGAAGGTACTTGGACTTTGCCACAAACATCTTATTACTATCTTTTTCTCATTTATTCCCTAACTATTCTGCTTTTACATTTGCTTTATCCATTATGTTCGTTCCTACTTGCTATCATGTTGCATTATTGAATCATCGATGGGAAAGCGCTGTTCTAAATATCCCCGATATAACCTCGATATTGCGCCGATATTGCGTTTACGGCACCTAGCCGCAATGATTTGGCACATCCAAACCGATATAGCGATTTTCACCCAAAATTGCCGATAAATCGGCATGGAACCGATATATCGGCCGCAATTTCGGCGATTTTGAACCCGATATAGCGTTTTACACTCAATTTCTAGGTTAGGTATTTGGGTAATTCGAGCGATGTGATAATGTGGCATTTATGAAGATTCTACACTTGGATAGTGATTATGCATTTATAAGCTTAATGCAAGTTATCGAATTAAGTATATCTTAAACATATAAATATGTGTTTTATGTAGGTTTATATAATTTATGCATATATTGTCTTATTAAGATGCAATTTAAGACAAGAAGATATGTATATTTACAATCCGATTTTGACATCCGATTTTTGAAAATATCCCCGATATGTCCCCGATATATCCCCATCCCCGATAAATTTCCCGGCCGATGTAGCTGCTGTGGCCGCCATTTAAAACACTGTGGGAAAGGACCATGGATGAAAAAGTGGCTGCCTTACATCAGAATCAAGCATGGGAGTTATCTGGTTTACCTCGTAAAAACAGGTTGTTGGTTGTCATTGGGTACATGCAATCAAGTTTCTTCCTAATGGCTCAGTAGAGAGATTGAAGCTCGCTGGATAACTAAAGGATTTACTCATACTTTTGGTGCTGTTTATTTTGAGACGTCCTTAAGAACTTTTATAGAATAGAACAAACGAGAAATCAATAGAGGACAAAGATCTAAAGTGGTTCGGCATATTCAAAGCCTTCGTCCACATGCATATGTTCTCTCTCAACAATAACAACAACAACAAGAGAACTCTTTATTCAACTTTTACTTTTTATAGAATTATAGTACAGCTCAAGGGTCCAGTCATGCAAGGTTACAAAAGTAGCCCTCATACATGACTAGAGCACACCGGCACAACATCAACTTATTTACTTATACAACAATTCAAACCAGACCTGAACAAAAATATAGATACTTAACCCTCCCCTTCAAATTGTGCATGGTCTGAAATCATGCACAATCTTTTCCTTCAAGTACAGATGCTCCTTTACACACAATCCTTTGGTTAAAAATGTCAACTACCTGCTCCTTAGAAGAAACATAACTTGTCCGTATTTCCTTCGACACAACCTTTTTCCTAACAAAATGGTAATCAATTTGGATATGCTTTGTTTTGTCACGAAACACAGGATTCGCTGTGATTGGCAATGCATTTTTGTTGTCACAAAGGACCTTAGCACTTTGAATGTTCAATCCTAGTATACTTAACAACTGGCAAATCCATGATGTCTCCGCAATAATACTTCCCAATGCTCTGTATTCTGCGACTTTTCATGAAACAAGATTTTCCCCCAAATATACACAATAACCAGAGATAGATCTTCTACTATCATAATCTCCAGCACAATCAACAAATGAACAAGCAATGGTGGCACACATTTTGTGAAACATAAAGTTATCCTTCACATACCTTATGCCATGTGTTATTGTACCTTTAACATATGTTACATACCTCACTATTCGCTTTGCCTCCATATGATTAGTCTTTGGTGCATGCATAAACTGCAAAACTCGATTCACTGCAAAACATATGTCAGGTTGGTTATGGTCATTGAAGTGTTCCTACAACACTCAGAAAATTTTTTAGATTATGATGAATGGACTATCATTGGCCTTTAATTTAGGACTAAAGCCTGATGGAGTTGACGCAGGTTACTATCTTTCATTCCAAACTTCTCTAGAAGATCCATAGCATATTTATGTTGGACATTTTCAGCTCATCACTAGTTCTATCAAACTCAATTCCCAGAAAAATATCACATCAGTCCCAAATCTTTGATTCTAAACCTTTGATGCAACATCAATTTCGGCTCCTTGATGGCTCATTCTGAATTTCCGTTTATACTGAATGATTTCATCAACGTACAAAAGTACTATCACCATCATCTATCCCTTCGAATAGATAAATACTGAATGATTTCCCATTGACTGCTTAAAGCCATACATTTGAACACTTTGCTGGAAACTGTGAGACGGACAAGAGGCAATATTTAAAAGAAGGAACTAGGAACATATCTTTTAAAAGAATCTGTCCCATGGATGTTGTAATGATATCATTTTCTATATGAGTTATGGGATGAGTAGTGTCATCTCCAGTAATAATAATACCATTGCCCTTATAAGGATTGAGACTAACAAATTTACCTGGATGGTTGGCTACGTGATTTGCAGCTCTCGTGTCAACCACCCATGAATTTTCAGTCGGTTCACACAGTCTAACTCCTTGAACCCCTGCAACAAGTGCAGCCATCTTACTGTTGTTTCAATAACCAGCAACAAATTTTTGAAGATTCCAACATTTTTTGCAGTATAATTGACTCTTCCACAAATCTGACAAATCGCTCCAACTTGACCATTAAGACCACAACCTCTTCCTCCACTAAATTGACCTCAACCAGCATTAACTTTGCCTCTTACACCTTGATAAAAAATTTGTCCATGACCAGCTTGATTAAGAAAGTAGTGACTACGAGCATAGCCTCTTACTCTATATGGCCTTCCACGTCCATGACCTCCTTTTTGGGACCAATTATTTCCAGTTTGAACAATATTAGTCACCAAAACATCATGTAGAATTGGAAGAAGCGACACTTTTGATCCTTTCCCTTCTTCAGCACTAAAATTTCATGTTGCAAGAGGGAAAACTTTAATTCCTCAAAGATAGAAAAAGGAAGACGGCTAGTAACTGAAGTAATAAATATCTCAAAATCATCATTGTAGTCCATTAAGGGAAAACATAATTTTATCTCGATCTCAAACAGGATCTCCAATCAGCATCGACTCATTGCAGATCGATTATAATTGATTGCAATATTCCACTGAGTATCATTTCATTTTGCTTGATACTATAAACTTCAGATTTCAGTTGTAAGATCTTTTGCTTCTGCCATCCTTGAAAAACTATCCCTCAAAACATCCCATAAATCCTTTGCAGTCTCTTTACGACAACAGGCCCACCAATTAGATGGTAGTGTTAAATATATTTAGAATCCATATGATCAAGGAAAACCCTTATTGGTGTCTAGGATCTAATCATATTTGAACACTTGGTCAGCTTTTCTCTCTTGTTATATTCCTCTTTAATCAATCAAGTGGACTCAAGCCACTAAATCCCAACAATCTCCACCTCGACTCAAATCTCAATCGCAACAATCTCCACCTTAATTCGAACGAGATCAGACCATTCTTGAATTGTATGTGCTCCGAACTCACCTTAAATCTCAATATGACTCCAGTACCTCGACTTCGCCCCGAGCCTACTCCCCTCTTTAGCTCTAGTTCTCCGTCTTCACCCAGAACCAATTCACATGTTCTAGTTGTTGGCCCAAAGGCCCATCACTCTAGTTTTGACGATGATCAACTCATGTGGTTATGTTTACTAATGATCTTGTGTTTAATTAGTGACAGATTTATGATCAAGATCTTAGTAGGTGCATAGCTTCAACAAAGGATTTAAAGTCAAGTTTTGGAGCTAGCACGGTTTGATTCAAGAGCCATTGGATCGTATTTGGACCAAGTCAAGAAGATGAGAAGGCTTCAAGTGAAGACTTCAAGAAGATGAAGACTTGAGTCTAGGTTTGTTTTAGTAAGATTTTGTTTTAGATAAAATGTAAAGGATAGAGTAGTTGGTGGATTGCTCAATTATTCATATACACACACACTCTTGATTTAGTTTGTTTTAGAAAAGATTTTCAATTTTAGAAAATACGTGTTTGGATTTTGGTTTTCAAGTTTTCATATCTTCTAACCAAAACCATGTTAGTGCTTAATGTCAAAAACATAGATATTTCATCTTAATTGTGTAGTGGATCATATCCATACACACTATGCTTTAATGAATTCAAAATATCTTGTTTTTGTATCACGAAGAAGTTTGGAAAACAAGTTTTAGAAAAATACTAGTTTTCATTTGAGCCATATTTTTCAAGTTACAAAAATAGTTCAAAACATTTGTAACATGTCTTGATTTTGTGCAAGCATGTTTGTTTATCAAAGTATTACATCAAAACTATTTTTGTATATTTTTCAGTATTTTATGGGATTTTAAGTGAGCCAAAAAGACCAAGTTTTAATCCCTAGATTTTCTGTTCCAGGCTTCAGCCAGTCAACTAGTCGACCGACCAAGTCGACTAGGGCTGAAGTCGGTCGACCGACGTGCACAGACGTGCACGCCAGCTCTGCAGGATGGCCGGCCGACCGACCCGGTCGACCGTCCAGAGAGCTCTGCTCTCTGGAAAAGCCCCGGCCGACCGTGCGGTCAACCGGACAGAGAGATTGCTCTCTGTATCCTGGCTCGGTCGACCGCCCAGTCGACCGATGGCTCAAAAGGTCTGAAATATGACCGTTGGCTGGTCGGCCGGACGGTCGACCGACAGGCCTGACAGAACCCCAACGGCTAGTTTTTCTGAGCCTATAAATTTGGGGGTTTGGGCATTGTTTTCACCAAGATTTGGAGAGTATTTTTGAGCCAGCTTTTCCAATCCTTTTCAGAGGTTTTTCTCCACAAATTTGAGAGCAAATATTTCCTATCAAAAGGGAAGATTTTATCAAGAGTGTTAAAAGAGATTCTTTGAGTTTTCCTCCACCATCTCTTTCCTTATTTTTCTCACACAAACACTTGAGCTATCCATTACTATTCATTTTATAGGAGTGTTGTAGTGAGAATGTTTTTAGGTGATCAAAGTGTTGTGATCACCAAAGACTTCATCTTTGTTCCTTGAGGAGGCAGACGAGTGTGTTCGCATTGTTTCGGGTCCTAGTGTGGACTCGGTGTTTCGGGTTCGAGTGCGAACTCTTTATTTGAGGTGCGGCCTCGGCGAGCCGGTGGGCTTGCGGTGTGTACGGACTAGGGAGTCCGAGAGTTTTAGGTGTTGCGGCACCGGGTGATCCATTGGGATCGATTATAGTGGAAATCCTTCGTGTGTCGAAGGCGGGGATGTAGAGCAAGTGTGCTCGAACCTCGAAACAAATCCCTTGTGTTTGCGATTGCTCACTCTCTCTCTCTCTTTGTCTCTTATTTATATCTTGCATGCTATTATTGTGTTAATCTTTATATTCTTGATATACTTGTGAGCTCATATTAATATACTTGCTTGGGTTTGTTTGCTAACACTTGTATTCAACCAAGAGAGCCAACGCGGCACCTCAACCCTTATCAAGGGGAATCTAGAGGAGTTTGTCCAGAGCCCTTCACGGGGAATTCGGCAACACTCTTGTGTTATACGTGGTGTTTAGTTTAAATAGTTTGTTTAGGTCATAATAGTTTTTACTTCCGCATTATTTGGCATTAAGTGACCATTAGATTAGCCATCACCTATTCACCCCCCTCTAGGTGAACTTACAATTGGTATCAGAGCCAAGTGCTCTGATTTTGGGTCTCACAACCTAGAGTTAAAGATCCTCTTTTTAGGCTAATCACATTTTTTTGTACACACACTATGGACTTCATGTCACCACCCACCTTTGACATTCTTAACATCCAAATTTGGAAGGTTAAGATGTCTTTGTACCTCAAAGACCTAAGAATTCATGTTTACCTTGCCATCTCTAATAATGCATATTGTTTAAATGGGAAGAATATTGAGGCTAATGCAAAAGCCCTTAATGCTTTAAAGTCTACCCTAAATGATGATTATTTATCTAGGGTTGCTAATGCTGATTCGGCTTTTATAGCTTGGAATATCATCACCTCCCTTGGCGAAAAGGATCTATATTATGCCGGGAGCGATTCGGATGTTGGAAGCGACGCCTCCAACTTGTGCTATATGGTCCAAGGGGATAACCCCCTTGAGGTAACTACCGAATCCGAGTTAGATGATGAAGACATGTCATATGATGAGCTCACTTCATTTTGTCAACTACTCCTTGAAAAATATGACATGATTAAAAAGGAAAATAAAAATTTGAAAAAGAAGTTTGATTGCATGCATATATAAAATGATTCATTTAGAAATAATATTGCATGTTTAGAAAAAGAAAAAGAAGATTTGAAAAATGAGAATGTTTCCCTCATGTCTAAATTGAATGATCTTTGTGAAGGAAATACAAGTTTGAAAAATAAAATTGATTTGGTGAAAAAACAAAAGGAAGTTGTTTTTCAAGAAAATAATTCTTTAAAAAGAAAGATTTGTGAAAAAGAAAAAGAATTTGTTTCGAAAAAGAAAAAGAAAAATGATTTTATATCTCATCATGCTTTACATGCCACCACTAATGAGATTAAAGATTTGAAAAATAAAATGGATTGTTTGAGTTCAACTTTGAACTCTTGTGCATTTAACCACACTAGATTGGAGTCTTTGTTTTTAAAGAAACAAACTCCACATTCTCATGCACATCATCATGCATATGCTTATGTTGCACGCCACGATCATACACATATACATAAGCATCCTAAGGTGTACAATGTACACATTGTGGCCGCAAAGGCCATTTAGCAAAATTTTGTTATGATAAGTTAAATGTTTTAAATTTTGCTCATAAAAATGTTTGGGTGCCTTACAAAGCTAACCCCCAAGGACCCAAGAAAAAATGGGTACGAAAACCCCCACCTTGTGTTTTTGATGTAGGTGAGGGCCCTCACACGACGTGAGAGGGATGGCGCCTTGATGGTGGATGCACATGGACGTGATGGACACATATATGGATGCATCACTATCAAGGAGGTTTGGTGGGACAACCACCATGCTTGGAGTTTTGGAATATAGTTCCTTAGTTGGTAACTATTTCTAAACTCTTAGTTTATTTACATGCTTATTCATTTTTGACATCATATAGCATGTTCATGTTTTTGTGCTTCATGTGGTAAATACTAGTTCAAATGTAGTTTTTATCAAAACTTGTATTTATACATGTACAAATAGTGAGAACAAATTGATTCATATATGTTTGCACTTCATGCTCATTTGTACCCACTATATGCACATGTATAGCCTAGTTTTGATGATTCTCTCATTTACACTTGTTTTGCCTATTTTAATGATTTACTTCATGTATATGCAATTTTTTATTCAAATCTAATAAATATACATGTATACCCCGTGAGTCATTTGCCTTCATGCAATATATATTATGGACTCTTTTATGCTTGGGATATGTATGCATATTGTTAGATTTAGATAAATCATACATATACCTAGAAGTTTGTTTTGTTTTAATAAAAAATGAATTTTTATGATTTGTTTGATAAAATGAATAATTTGTTTTGATCATTTTGAGCTTCATTGACTATTTTCATGAAAATGCTAGTTACATGATTTTTGAACACTCACACCTTATTTGTTTATTCATGACTTTATTTCATGATTATTTTTAAGCTTTATGGACCATGAGTGCTTAATTTTTGTGTATTTGGTATGATTCATGAAATACATATGATTTGATTTCATGTTATTTGAAGGATCTTTAACTAGTTTTTTCAAAAATTAATTTAACTAGTTATTTATTCTTCAATGTTTTATGAGTTATACACATGATCCTATTATTGTTTCAATTGGTATCATTGAATCATTTCAATTGGTATCAATTTGACTCCATTTTTGTATATACTCATATTTTGTTTTCTATATATGTATGTATCAATTTCAATTGGTATACTCATTTTTCATACATATATATGAGTTATTTGTGCTTGAGTTAAAATTGTTTTACATGTTTAAAGCACAAAGTTGTTTATGATAAGAAAATAAAAATTTTAAGAAAATTTCTCAAGATTTGTTTTATTGAGAAAATTCAAAATTTTGTTTTATAAGGAAAATTCAAAATTTTTGATTTGTATTGCCTATATGCAAGGAGAGCTTAACATCTCTTCTACATATAAATTCATGTTGAGTGTATTGTATATTGAGGAGCTTGACAACTCTTCTTTATGTGGTACACGTGTGTAGGGGGAGCTTCACATCTCTTCTTATGCATTACATATTATACGTTATGTGAATTAGGGCTTGTCATCCCTCTTTCATGTAATGTATATGTGTAGGGAAGTTACTTAACCGTCTTCCTCTTCATGAATGTATATCGCATATAACCTTTTATTGATATGTTTGATTTGACCTCTTATTGATCTCTTTGTTTATGACAAAAAGGGGGAGAAAAATTTGTTGAATGTGTTTTTACCCCTTTGTGATGATTGACAAAAAGGGGGAGAAAGATTTTGGATTTATATGCATGTTTTGTGAAAAAGGATTGTTTATGCATATATGTTTTGTTGTGCAAATAGGAGAAAAAGATTTTGTGATTTTGTTTTATGCTTGATTAGCATGTTTACTCCTACATTTGCATACATGTTTATGTGCCTCATTGCATATTTATTTTGTTTATTTGTGATGCATGAGTTAAGGGAGAGCTTCTTTGGAGCTTTACTTTAATTCATGCATATATAACTTCATGAGTTTTGTCATCATCAAAAAGGGGAAATTGTTGCCCAAAGGCCCATCACTCTAGTTTTGATGATGATCAACTCATGTGGTTATGTTTACTAATGATCTTGTGTTTAATTAGTGACAGATTTATGATCAAGATCTTAGTAGGTGCATAGCTTCAACAAAAGATTTAAAGTCAAGTTTTGGAGCTAGCACGGTTTGATTCAAGAGCCATTGGATCGTATTTGGACCAAGTCAAGAAGATGAGAAGGCTTCAAGTGAAGACTTCAAGAAGATGAAGACTTGAATTTAGGTTTGTTTTAGTAAGATTTTGTTTTAGATAAAATGTAAAGGATAGAGTAGTTGGTGGATTGCTCAATTATTCATATACACACACACTCTTGATTTAGTTTGTTTTAGAAAAGATTTTCAATTTTAGAAAATACATGTTTGGATTTTGGTTTTCAAGTTTTCATATCTTCTAACCAAAACCATGTTAGTGCTTAATGTCAAATACATAGATATTTCATCTTAATTGTGTAGTGGATCATATCCATACACACTATGCTTTAATGAATTCAAAATATCTTGTTTTTGTATCACGAAGAAGTTTGGAAAACAAGTTTTAGAAAAATACTAGTTTTCATTTGAGCCATATTTTTCAAGTTACAAAAATAGTTCAAAACATTTGTAACATGCCTTGATTTTGTGCAAGCATGTTTGTTTATCAAAGTATTACATCAAAACTATTTTTGTATATTTTTCAGTATTTTATGGGATTTTAAGTGAGCCAAAAAGACCAAGTTTTAATCCCTAGATTTTCTGTTCCAGGCTTCAGCCAGTCAACTAGTCGACCGACCAAGTCGACTAGGGCTGAAGTCGGTTGACCGACTCGGACAGACGTGCACGCCAGCTCTGCAGGATGGCCGGCCGACCGACCCGGTCGACCGTCCAGAGAGCTCTGCTCTCTGGAAAGGCCCCGGCCGACCGTGCGGTCGACCGGACAGAGAGATTGCTCTCTGTATCCTGGCTCGGTCGACCGTCCGGTCGACCGATGGCTCAAACGGTCTGAAATATGACCGTTGGCCGGTCGGCCGGACGGTCGACCGACAGGCCTGACAGAACCCCAACGGCTAGTTTTTCTGAGCCTATAAATTTGGGATTTTGGGCATTGTTTTCACCAAGATTTGGAGAGTATTTTTGAGCCAGTTTTTCCAATCCTTTTCAGAGGTTTTTCTCCACAAATTTGAAAGCAAATATTTCCTATCAAAAGGGAAGATTTTATCAAGAGTGTTAAAAGAGATTCTTTGAGTTTTCCTCCACCATCTCTTTCCTTATTTTTCTCACACAAACACTTGAGCTATCCATTGCTATTCATCTTATAGGAGTGTTGTAGTGAGATTGTTTTTAGGTGATCAAAGTGTTGTGATTACCAAAGACTTCATCTTTGTTCCTTGAGGAGGCGGACGAGTGTGTTCGCATTGTTTCGGGTCCTAGTGTGGACTCGGTGTTTCGGGTTCGGGTGCGAACTCTTTGTTTGAGGTGCGGCCTCGGCGAGCCGGTGGGCTTGCGGTGTGTACGGACTAGGGAGTCCAAGAGTTTTAGGTGTTGCGACACCGGGTGATCCATTGGGATCGATTATAGTGGAAATCCTGCGTGTGTCGAAGGCGGGGATGTAGAGCAAGTGTGCTCGAACCTCGAAACAAATCCCTTGTGTTTGCGATTGCTCACTCTCTCTCTCTTTTTGTCTCTTGTTTATATCTTGCATGCTATTATTGTGTTAATCTTTATATGCTTGATATACTTGTGAGCTCATATTGATATACTTGCTTGGGTTTGTTTGCTAACACTTGTATTCAACCAAGAGAGCCAACGCGGCACCTCAACCCTTATCAAGGGGAATCTAGGGGAGTTTGTCCAGAACCCTTCACGGGGAATTCGGCAACACTCTTGTGTTATACGTGGTGTTTAGTTTAAATAGTTTGTTTAGGTCATAATAGTTTTTACTTCCGCATTATTTGGCATTAAGTGACCATTAGATTAGCCATCACCTATTCACCCCCCCTCTAGGTGAACTTACACTAGTACCTCAACTTGACTCGAGTCTTCACCCGTATAGCACCCATTCCCTCTGTTGGTTCCTCAACTCGATCAAATCTTCACCTTGAGCTCACAAATATTTTTTTTTCACCAAAACTCTTATAACATCATGTATTCACAAAAAGGCCGAATCCACCTTTAACTCAAACTCTTATAATACTACGCATTCACAAATAAGACCCAATCCCCCTTTAGCTCTGATACCAAGATACTAATTTGTTATAACCAACAAGCCCACTAATTAGTAGATGGTGATTTCAAAGATACTTGGAATCCATATGAACCAAAGGAGAAACCCCTATAGGTGTCTAGGACCTAATCATATTTGAACACTTAACTATCTTTTCTTTTAATCCATGGGGGATTAACCATCTTTTCTCTTATTATATTCCTCTTTAATCACTCAAGTAGATTCGAGTCATTAAATCCCAACAGTCTCAACATGCACAACTTGAGTAATTATTTATTCAGTTAAAGTTGACTTAGTCTAAATGATCAACTGCTGATCATACACTATTGACTATCCATTCTTCATAAGCAAGATTTGAAACAAAAAATCACATTGTCATCTTTTCCATCTCCTTTACTAACCAGTTTCTCAATCAGCTTCTCAATTAGCCTTCATTTAGTGTAGATTCTTTTACCGGTGAGCAGTGACCACTACATTAGCTAGATATTAAGAATCCCTACTTACAAGATAATCTACAGGAGCAAGTATACATGACGCAGTCACCGGTTATGAAGTTCAGGGGGAGTCACATAAAACGTGCAGTCTGGAGAAGACTATTTATGGTTTAAAGCAGTTTCTGAAGCTTGGTTTGACAAGTTCACTGCTTTCATGACTCACTCTATATTTGTGTGGTGCTTGTTTGCTGGTACTATTGTTCTGTTGCTATGTTGATGGTATTGTTGTGATCGGCAATAATCAGGACGACATTACTCGCATGAATTTACATTTGAGCTCTCGTGTTCATACAACGGATATTGGTTTATTGTAATACTTTCTCGGGACAGATGTTGCTTGATCTTTTATAGGCCTTTCTTGTCTTAACATAAGTACCTTACTACCCTGCTAGAAGAAACCAGTTTGGGATCTAAGCCTATTGGTACTCCCATTGATTCTATGACTCACTTTGATCAGAATTTGGGAGGTGTTCTTGATGATCTTGGATGTTACTGGCGACTAATTGGTGGAAACTCACTATTTGATGGTGACTAGGCCATACATCACTTTTGCAATGGAGCATTGAGTCAGTACATGCAATCCACATCAGCTTCATTAGAGTGTTGTTTGTCGTATATTGCACTATCTTAAGGGTGCTCCTAGCAAAGCCTTGTATTATAAACCTTCGGCTCACCTTGATGTAGTTGGTTATTCTAATGTAGATTAACAGTAGATTTGCTTTATCGATGTTCTATTGGTGGTTATTGTATGTTTATGTTTTTGTTGCTAGATCCACTGCCGAGGCAAATCATAAGTTAAGTAGCATGTGAGATGATTTGGGTTTAGTATCTTTTGTGTGAGACGGGTGTGCTTTATCCTCGGTCTATAGTAACGCATGTGATAATCAAGTTGTGATATATTCCAAAAACCTAGTTTTTCGCAGAAGCACAAAGCATATTGAGATCATGGTTCAAAGACTCGGCCGAGTCGGAGACGAGTCGGCCGAGTCGTATCCGTCTCGGCCCTCTCCGAGACGAGTCCGAGTCACGAGTCGGTCGGCTCAACTCAGAGAAGGCCAACTCGACCGAGAATCAGAGTTGACTCGGGCGACTCGGCATTATGATGATGATTTTGTGCCTCATCGCAATTCAATGTGAAAATAACTACATTAGCATGTATTTATGAATGTAGTTTGTGTCATTTACTCTATTGTGTATGTATTTTGATATGCTTCTACCGACGACGCGTGTATTTATACTTTCGCTTTATGTTTAGTATGCTATGTGATATATTTTGGACATGTGATACATGAATGTGGGTGTCTACATTTTTTTTAAATTTATCGTGATTTTTTCAGAATTTTTTGAGCTTTCTGTATAGCGTTTTGCGCGTATTGCCCGATACCGATCCGAGTCGCCGAGACCGATCCGTCTCAGTGCCCGCCGAGTCGGCGGCCGAGACCGCGACTGTGAACCATGATTGATGGACTATCATTTCACTAGAGATACGGTGATGGCTAGGAGGACAGTCACTTCATATGTTACTTCCAGAAGCCAGATTACTGATATTTTCACTAAAGCATTGTCAAAGAAAAGGTTATTCTTCTTTATAACTTATGAGCTTCTATGGGCAATTGAGAGTATCTTGTTATCAGTTAGAGAGATTCAATGGTTGCACTAAGACATTGACCTCACTGACCAAGGAGCATTTGTATTCACTTGAACCAGTGTTTTAAATGTCGGCCGACATTTCGGGAAAAATCCGATATGTCGGCCGACATTTCCCGATATGTCGGCCGACATTTTGGGAAAATCCCAATATGTTGAGTGGTCTTAGAAGTTGGAGCAATTGAGAGATTTTAACAATGGATTAGTGAATATATGTAAAATGTTTAAGTTAATTATACATATCCTAAACATATTTATATAGTTTTGCATAAGTTGTGTATGTATTATCTTGATAAGAATTTTTAAATTACATTATTTAAGACATCTAGGATATATATTTGTTATCCGTCATGACGTCTGAAATTTACTAAATGGCCCCGAAATATCTCCGAAATCTAAAATCCGACATCCGATTACGACATCCGATATTTCCCTAAAACACTGACTTGAACATAGAACAACCACTCATGGGATCATATGAGCTGGCAGGTCGGATAGGTGTTAGCGATAGGGGCAAACAAGAAATTATTCTTGGAGAAATTCTAAACACAATAGGTACATAGGGACAGGGGATTATTCTTGGAGAAATGCTAAGCTCTATGCTAATTTAGTTCACTTTGCAGCCAAGGAAATATCTTAACCTAACTCTCCGCTGGTTTAGTTTTAACAATTCTACTATCATATGCTTTGCACAAGTTTACACCCAATTGATAAAAATTTTCTTCCCTGCAAAAGGGAAAAAAAACAATATTGAAATCTGTGTGATTGTTAGTCTTTCATAGGCCAACATGCAGCTGGAAGATGAACCCAACACCTCAATATAAACTCTTCTTTTCCACACTTTGCAAGAAACAGATATGGATTACTTGGAGCTAGTCGACAATGCATTCCCAACTGTTGGTTTTTGACTGAAACCGAACCGAATCCGTTTGCAAGAGTATCAGACTTGACCCATTTGCTTAACCGATTTTGAGGTGGTTTCAAATTCCTATCTTACATGTGATTGGCCAACTAAAAAATTGAGAAAGGCTCAACTTATATGAGCTGGAATTCTGCTATACAAAGGAATTATATTCCGAATTAAAGATGAACTCATGCACATGTAATATTGTGATTGAATCCTATTGGCTAAAAGCATGGAGATAGAATTCTATTGGACAAATCCTAGTCGAAATTTGGCAAGAGGTTGTTGCATATGCATGAACTCTCATGCACGTGAGTCGTCGACGAGCTCAATTTGCTAACAATAGTGCGGATTATTCGTTTCCCTATTCTGAGTCCAAGTTGGTTTGGGGTCTAAAAGAAACTGTCAAATGTACAAGTATGTATTAATTTTTGGGACTAAGTCTTTGTATTCTCTCTTTTATTGACTCTTTTCAGAGAGTTTTAGTGTTCGCGAGAGTTTGTATTGGGTGTATTGAGTATTTTGTTTTGAGAGTTCTCCACATCTTGTGCTCCTCATACTATAGTGGTTCTCCTCCTTCGCCCGTGGATGTAGGCAATTTGAGCCAAACCACATAAATTTGTGTCTTCTTTTGCGCTTTATTTTCTTAATATTTTTCTTGGTTAAGCTATGGCATATTTATGTAATTTCCTCGCATTTGTCGTAATACCGACCTACCTTTATTCCGAGATTAATAAATACTTCCTGGCAACGAGATAAATTTTGTCGAAAAGCAACTAAGTATGTCAATAGAAATATAACTACATAGCAGGATTTTGAAAGAAATTGTGAAGTCACAAAAGAGTCTGGGTAAAGTTTACCTCCTCAATGTTGGTAATGACCATACGTTTCCAAAGTCACTGTCATCTTTGCCTCTTTTTGGTTCACCTTTCTAACTCATGTTGGAATACACTGAACGTCAGTTATTCCAATCCATCACGGATTCATAGGTGTCTCTTCGACAGATAAAATAATTATTTTGTTTCATTAACAGGTGTAACATAAAACATGAAGAACATATCATGCAAGGCAAGGATAGAGATTTACCTGAGCCAAAATATGCGAGGAGACAATGGCATCCCACTCGGGATTCTTTGTATCAAGAGTACAAGGACTATATCAAATCTGCTCAATAATGGTCCAGATAATGTAGTGTTGACGGATAAAGCTGGTTAAGAATGAAAATAATAATAAATTATGTTTCCCTGCAGCTAAATATCTGCCAACATCATATCATGCTTAACATATGCACCAGAAGGCATGGTCAATAATAAGATTCATGGTTCTATCTGTATCAATATGCATTGGCACAATAATCTTAGTTCATCAATCACTAAATGTTAGGGATCCATAACTTTTAAGGCTGAAGTCATAGAGGTATTATTCAATTTTCATGAACTCAGGAATAGAAACATCCCCCCCCCCCCCCCCCCACCACACACACACACACACAAAAAAAAAAACAATGTCAGTACATGTATTATAACTACAGGTATCATATACTTTGGTTCTTGATAATAATGAATGGCATGGCTAAGCATACAAATAGGCTGACTCACAAAATCTGGTTATATATATTATTCAATTTTTACAGCATTGAAATAGTCTGACAGGAATGTCTAAGGTTTATATTCTTCAAATGTATGTAATAACATTTACTTTCTATGGCTCATCAGTGTTCTAAAAATCGGTTTCATTATTCGTGCAGTCCAACACTGAATAATAATTAATCGGATTAATCGAGGATTAATTGGAGATTAATCGTTTGAATATTTTAATATATTTAATTATATTTATACACAACTACATATAAATATATACAGTTAATTATTGAAAATACCTAAATATTATACAAGATAATATCTAGATGTGAAGTTAGAAACCATGATATGTTGAACAACAAGACAATATAAATAAATAGTAAAAAAGAAAACGAGAACTTATCTCGTCGCATTAGTAATCTAAGATTTCAAATTTTGCAACATAAATATAAATCAAAGAACTTACCTGTAAAATAAGATAAATAAAAAAATAGTCAATTTATCAATCAAAATAATGAGCTTTAAAGAATGATGTAGAAAGATTGCTAAATAAGTTAATTTAAAAATAATAAAACATAAGTATCACTTTATGCAAAATATACAATAATAAAATATCATAATTCATAATTCATTTACTGTTTAATAAATAATAGTTCATCTACTATTTAACAAAAGATCATTATTAAATCATCAACATCACAACATAAACTACTTAGCGATCCAACACACAAAATGATAAGTTTTTCAATAAAAAATATATGATTAATTGGGGATTAATCGTTTTGGATCCGATTAATCGCCCGAGCGCATAATCAGAGCGATTAATGTAATATTAAGCGGGTTGCCACCGAATAGGATTAATCGGCCAATTAATCCGATTTTTAGAACAGTATGGCTCATAGTAACTCATACCTCTCTCTCAGGAATGTCTGAGGTTTATATTCTTCAAATATATGTGACAACATTTTCTTTCTATGGCTTATAGTAACTCATATAGTATCCTATGCTTTGTTTCTTTATGGCCATGTAAGCTATTGTTCAACAATCAAACTACTTGTATTAACCACCATAAAAGAAAGCTTTATTCCTATTTAATAATGGAAAAAAGACAAAGAAATCAACAATCCATAGCATTATTCATAATTAAAGCTAAGAAAGAGAATATAAAGAAGAGTAAACACCACAAAAGGGTAAACCATAAGAAAACTATAAAATGGACAAGAATATATGAGAAGATACAAGAAACAACGAAGAAATAAAAGAAGAACCTGAAGAACAGAACAGAAAAAAGAAAGGAAAAAGAAGAGAAGTAGAAAAGGGAGATTTCAGAGGGCTATCAATTTGGCACGGAAATGCCAAAGTGTTTTGACCCAGTACATAGGGAAAGGAAAGAGCTGAAAGTTAAGAGCTAGTTTCAGAGGGAGAAAAAGGAACTAAGATTTATGTTGTCTAATTCGTGAAGCTGACAGAGACTCAAGATCACGAGATGGTTAGGAAGAAAGAGGGGATTATGCAGGCTTCTAATCAGATGGGAGTGAAAATGGGTTGTAATACTTATATATTAAATTTCACCATTCTTTACAACATGAACCTAATCAATATTATATTAAAACAGATCTCAAGTAATTGAGATGCATAAGCAAGAGTGTGCTAATGGCTCACTTATCATAAGCACATAGATAGGTTGCTTCAGTGACATGACCCCCTACTTATTCACACGGTTCATGGTTATATACAAACAATAGATTTTGTAAGTTATGCTTTATCTAAGTTTTTCCTAGCCCATCTCCTCCATTGTAAAATACTCACTCAATAATTTTTTAATTCCACAAAATCTTGAATGTATCTTTTAGAATAGCTAAAATCATGTATTGCAAAAAGGTAAGGTTGTAACACTCATGTATGTTCATCTAATTGTTTCCAAAGTCTGCAGCATCAGTTAGCATCCATGTCAGTAGTTTTAAAGCTTTTTAATGCAAGAGAATGTGCAAAAGTTTAGAACTTATATGAAAGAGCAGCCGAAAATTTCTAGAGGTTATACACAAGGTAGGTGTTTGTTAATCTTCACTAGATTTTGGGCACGTTGTTATGCACATGCAACCAAAATAGAATTTGTGTAAAGTAAAAGATATTAAAAGTTTCTTAATATATTTTTTATAAGCTTTTGATATAATTCTAGAGAATTGTAATCTTGAATGAGAAAGAAAGAAACTTTTCATCTTCTTTTTGTGATAGTATCATGTTTTCTCCTTTTATTAAATGATGTTTCTTTAATTCATTTTTTTTTTGAAATAGGGGTCCTAATAAATGTTGTTCTTCTTTTTATTATTTCAACTTTTTTTTGAAATAGGATGTAAATGCCATGATTAGATTTTTGGGTATTATAACTTTCTTTATGACATTGGGGTCATGAAGAGAGAAATAAGTATCTTATTTTTTTATCTGATAAATGCTATTTTTTTATTCAAAATTTCATTTTAAGATGGGGATATAGATGTATGACTAGATTTCAAGATATGTTAAAGATATAAAAATGAATAGATAGATTTTGTTTGGATGTGACACGGACATGAGACACTATCAAATTAGAATTCCAATCAAAAGGGTTGTGGTTAATAGTAGAGATTTAGAGCTCATAAAACTTAAAATGTTTATGTATGGATTAATAAGTTAACAGTATCGTTGCCTTTTGGCTATAGGAAACATTGTACAAACAAAATAGAAGTGTACTGAAATGGGATACTGACCTATAGGAACATGCATTCTGGGAAGAAAAGAAATCCAACTGACAGTGTCAAAATTGTTATAACAGCTTCTATAATGCATTTGTCAACCTAAAAAAAAAGCTTCTATAATGCATGGCACAAAGGCAAGATAATTGAGTCATGGTAACCAATTGATAGTTCATGTTTTGAACACATGATAATAGCAGAGGTGGTTCGGGATGATCAAATACATTGATTAGGATCATACTGTCCTTTCGGGTTAGTTGCACCAAATACAATAGTCCGAGTACTCAAAGTAGTCACAAGGCCAGCCTGGAAAAAAATGAAAATAATCAATCATTGGCCAATCACTCTACAGATAATTTAAATAAAATATTCAAATATAAAATTGCAAACAAAATGAAAATTACTTATTGAGAAAAGTTACCACCCATCAGTTTTAAATGCATTGAAAATTTTAAGACAAGAGCTTTTGAAACTTTAACTTTTCAATAGTTACAAAGTAGGTGTAGAATAAATATGAATGTTCAGGGCAAGCCAAGAAGGACCCCATTAATTCATTTATATATAGTACAATAAATTCACAACGGTAACCATCTAGACATTTTTGCCATGAAATTTAGGCTTGCCTTAACAGAAGAACTCTAAACTGTGACAGCTCTATGACAAGATTAGCCAAAATTATGATGAGCTCCGTAAGGAGATCAACCATCATTCCAAGGTAAACAAACAATCAGCACAAATGAGAATTTGTGAAAGCACATTGATGGCAATTCTAAGGTAACAAGACCTACTAATGGGAACATTAACGATCCAGCCAAGACATGAAGAACCTATTTGGGGAGAATTATTTTAGTAGTTTTTTATTTTCATTTAATAGTCTTTTATTTTTTTTATTAGTTTTCTTTATTTAAGACACGAGTAATGCATGTGGCCTTTATCTATATATACTCTTGTAGACTTTATTTTGAAATCAATGAATGAATGATGAGTTATTGAGAAATTGAAATCCTAATCAGGGGTTCTTTTGAATCTTTATGTGAGAAGTATGAAGTGGGTGAGAGATTTACTTGGGTGAGAGGCCCGAATCTTATCTTTTCCCTAAATTCCATAACCCTAGATTTCTTCTTTCCCAATCCCATCACAAACCCTAATTTTCTCTTTCGTCATGTGTCAAATTTGGTAAATTGATGGGGACATTAACCATCCTGCGAGGACATGGAAGACCTATTTGCGAAGAATTATTTTAGCAGTCTTCAATTTTCTGCTATTAGTCTTTTATTTTCTTTTATTAATTTTTTCTATTTAAGGCACGAGTAATGCACGAGGCAAAGGCATGAGTAATGCACATGGCATTTATCTATATATACTCTTGTGAAATTTATTTTGAAATGGATGAAAGAATGATGAGTTGTTGATAAATTGAAACCCTAATTGGGGATTCTTTCGAATCTTTATCTGAGAGGTATGAAATGGGTGGGCGATTCACCTAGGTGAGAGACCACGAATCTTACCATTTTCCTAAATTCCATAAACCCGAAATTTGTTTTTCCCCCAATCTGATCACAAACCCAAGTTTTTCCCTTCCGTTTGGCGTCAACTACCTTAGTTGTTATGATTATGAAACCAAAGAACAACCCTCGAAAATTCTGTAGGATAATGAAAGAGTCTGGCTGAAAAGGAGAGGTAAATCTTCATCATAGGAAAGAGACGTTGCTCGCAGATAAGAACTAGTTTGAGGTGAGGTACCAGTGATCTGCAACACCAAATCCCTTCTTTTTGAAAGCTCTAGAACGTAGCCTAAAAAAATGTATACAAAAAAGGGGGAAGGGAGAAGGCCACAACCACTTGCTATAGGGAATTGTAATAATGTCAGACATAAATACATGCCAAGGAGCCAAATTTGAACACTGAAGAGATTGCTTATTTTGAAGAGATACTAGTTATTGTAAAGAAAAAGAAATATAATTTGAAGAGATTGTTTGATAAAAAATGCTTATTCTCGAGAGAAATTGCAGCTGTCTTGTTCACAATCTGATGTGGTTGCTTTATTAGAAAATAGTAACTTAGCAATGGCATTGCTAAACTATGCTTCTACAAGGTTGGCTCATAATGTAGAAGGAACCATTAGTTTTCTAGATTTGGAGGAACAAACCAAATCTGTGCCTAGAATAATTTTCTAAATGCATGAATTAGTAGTTTAAGGATGTAACAAGGTGTGAATGCGAATAAAGAATATTTAAACAAGAGTTTAGTTCCCAGCCGAATTTAACAAGCCACTTAGTCAAGTCTCTTAGCCACTTAGTCAAATTTAACTCAGTATCAGTATTGTTAACGGTAGATCTTTTAGGTATCATATCAGTGTTAGGAGTATTGGTGGTTGGCAATTTTGGTTTGGAACATGTTGACGTAATAAAATATGCTAAAATTAATTACTTTTTTTAAATAGTACAGATAAGCAACATTTGGCATGACTTTTTTGACATTTGACAATGCTTAGATTAAGTTTTGATGAAACAGCAATTTCCAAATTGAAATGGAATTCAAATTGTAGTCTAACATTAATGAATAAGTAAAGAAAAGTTACATAAATTTTAGGGTTAATTGTAGAAAACCCTATACTATCTGGTAGGGGTGTAAAAGGACGTGAATAATCTGCGGATATCTGCTTCCATATCTGCAAAAATTGCAGATTCGGATACATAAAATCTGGATTCGAGTGAATACGAATTCACATACAGATGGGGGTTTTTTAAATGATGTGGATACAAATATAGACACAAGTAGCATTTTAAATTACAAATATGGGTATCCGCAAGTTTAATAATATTATTAATATATAATATATACTACTTTAATACTTATTAAGTTATTAATTATAACTAATAACTTAACCTAAGTTCTTACTGAGTTTCCAATCTCTCTCTCTCTCACTAAGACTCTCCAGCGGCGGCGGCAAGGTTCTGTCACAACGACAACTCCGATAAGGCTCTCTCTCACACACACACAACCCCAAAAATCTCTCATTCTCGAAAGAGATGTCGATCAACAAGATCAAAGGGATCGACATAGAGTTCCCCTTTGAAGTGTATGATTGCCAGATCGCTACATAGAAAAGGTCATCAATCATTTCAAAAGGTGAGATTCTAAGACCTCTCTCCCAATCGGTCATGTTTGAATCGTTTTGTATTTTGTATCTCAATAAAAAGCCTATACGAACTCATATCTGACAGTTTGGTAACAGAAATCCTCATTCTATCCAGTTCACTCTTGTAATCTCTTAAAAGATCCCAAATTTCTGATTGATTGGTTCTTCATTTTTGCTAATTACAGCGAGTGGTGTTACATGAAACTATTTTCATTGTTTAACAACGTGAAAAGATTATCTGTTTAGGTCATCTAAAAGAATTGACACAAACTTATGGACTAATTAATTTCATTCACTTTTTTGTCCTATTTATTCTTATTACAGCATGGCATCTTGTATGCATGCAGTTTTGATTGCGAAGTAAAATAAAAGATATTGCATCCTATATAATTTATGCGTAATTGTATTCGTTTCCCACTTATCTGATTCGTATCATATTCACTAATATCCATTCCATATTTAATATTTGATTTTGTCAGACACAGATATCAATTTTTCACATCCGACAATACAAGTATTTGTATTCGTATCCGAAAGTTGGAAGAGAATATAAATATGGTAAAGGCGATATTCGATCCGTATCCAATCCGTTTGCACCCCTACTATCAGGGGTTTGGCGCTCTACCCTTGTACTGTAAAATTGTCACTTTTACCCCCCGTGAAAGCAACTCCCGTTATGTTCTTCGTCCAAATGGGTCATATGAGTATGGCGTGATCCATTTAATCCCCTTAAATAATTTAGTGGCTGATTTTTTTAACTAAAATGTTATACTCAAATTTTCCACGAATTATCTTCTTCCTAAGAAAACCTCAAGTAAATTGAGATGATGGTGATGGCACAGAGGATTGGGTTAGGGTGATGATAGTGTTGGTAGAAAGGAGGTGGAGAAGAGGGAGAGGGATCTAGGCTAAGGTTTGAAATCGAATTGAGAAGGGATTTTGGGTTAGATGGTGATGGTGGAGGTATATGGTGGTGGCATTGGTGGAGGTGGTGGTGGTGGGTATGTTCTACGAACACAACATTGAAATGGACACGACACGCAGATACATGGCAAATTCTTAAAATACATATGATATATGTGTCAACACGAGTGTCAGACATGTTTCGGACACGATATGGCTCCATGATAAGAGTATTTTTATTGCATAGGTGGTGGGTTTGAGGAGGATGAGATGGTGGTGGTAGGTAAATTAAGGAAGTGATGATGGAAGAGGAGATAGTCGTCATGGTTCGAAGACTCAGCCAAGTCGGATACAACTCAGGCGAGTCGTATTCATCTCGACACTCGCCGAGATGACTCTGATACCCGAATCACATGTTAGGCGGTATCAACCCGACTCGGGGCCGACTCAGCGATGACTCAGCCGAATCGGCTGAATCTCCAAGATGACTCAGGATGACTCGGGTGAATCGGCCAAGTCGTCGCCAAGTCGGCCCCAAGTTGGGTCGACTGTTCTCCCCCTACTCAAGACCAGTTAAAAGAGAGAGACCCATGTCGTCGCCTTCGCCGTGAGCTACCGCCTTCACCGTGAGAGGAAGAGGTGAGGGGGAGATAGAGACAGAGAGATCATGCCAGGGGAGGGGGAGATCGAGAGAGGAGAGGGAAAGATCGAGAGAGAGATCGGGGAGAGGGGGAGAAAGAGAGAGAGCCAGAGAGGGAGAGCGAGAGAAGAGAGATCGAGAGAGGAGAGAAAGGGAGAGATCCAGAGAGACCGGGTGAGGGAGAGAGGGAGAGAAGAGAGAGGGAGAGAGGAGAGAGAGTCGGGTGAGGGAGAAAGAGACAGAGAAGGGAGAGAGAGGAGAGAGACAGAGATCAGGTGAGGGGGAGAGAACCAGAGAGATATTATCTTTTCTTTGGTTTTTCTCATATTTCCCCTCAATTATTTCATATTTCTAAATTTACCCCACAAATCACCATATTTCCCAATTACCCTCAAAACAAGTTTGTTTTGAACATATAATATATGAATTTTGATGTCTATTTTTTTTACGATTTGTCATGATTTTTCAGATTTTTTTGAGCTTTCTATGTAGTGTTTTGCGCGTATCGCCCGAGATCGATCCGAGTCGCTGAGACCGATCCGTCTCAGTGCCCGCCGAGTCGGCGGCCGAGACCGCAACTTTGAACCATGATAGTGGAGGGGATGGTGGTGGTGGATTTAAAAAAGAATTAAATTGAATTAATAACTTTAAACATAACTTTGAATACAATTTAAGATTAGTGGGAATTACCAAGGCTGGGGTGAGTTGTAGGGGGTCATATGACTCCTCATGACAGAAATGCAACAAGAGTTACTCTCAGGGCGTAAAGTGATGATTTACATAGTTTAGAGACTAAAGTTCCAAACCTATGATAGTATGGGGGGTTTCTGTAATTAACCCATTGATTTAATAAACTTCAGTAGCATGTTCAGCACAAACTAACTGTTTGTCATTGAATATATTACACATTTGCATTTGATTGGTTTAATGGCCAAGGATAAAACTGAAAATAATATTTAATATAGTTTGCAAGCTATTGCATGTTTAACTAGTTTTCTCTTATATTTTTAGCCTCAAATACTAGATTTTATGCTAGTTTTTGTGGTTTTACGTTAAGACAAACAATTATTATGTTAAGTCAATAGGCTTTTTGCGGTTATTACTTTTAGTTGTTTGTGATTTGTTACTTTTATCCTCTTGCTGACTTTGTTCGTTACTTCAATATTTATAATATCATTTGTCATATGCTTTTCATGGCTTACAGTGGTATTGATTATTTACTTTTTAACATAATCTTCTGATAGTGGAGAACTTGAACACAAAGGGAAAACAGTTATGAGAAGTGGAAGACATAGAAAAAGAGAGAGAGGAGACAAGATCAAAGGGAGATTGTGATTGAGAGATGTGGTCAAACCAATAAATAGAAGAATAGAGAAGAGAAAAAGGGGAGAAGAATAAAAGGTTAGAAATATGGAAGAAAGAGAGGATGAAGGGGAAAATGTGTTTGCAAAGAAGAAACACATTAACACAAATAGGACTCTGACTGCATTCTTTGAGGTTGACAAGAGAAGAGTAATTTGGCATGTAATTATCTAAAATATACCATGTAAGACTTAAATACAGATCATGGTTCAAAAACTCGATCGTTCTGGTTCTGACTCGGCCAATCGGAACCAGAACGGCCTTTCTCGGAACCGAGTCAGAACCGGAACGGCCTTCCCAGTTCTGAGACCGATTCACGAGTCAACCTATTGTACTGTTTTGCTTAACTTGGGGCTGACTAGGCCGAGTCACTCGAGTCAAGGCCGAGTCAGACCGAGTTAGTCGAATCGGGGCTAAGTCGGCCTCGAGTTAAGGCCGAGTCAAGCCAAAATTTCATATGATTTAAATTTTTACTAGAAAGGCAGAACTAATCTTTACACTAGTGAAACGAGTAATTAATTTAAATTTAATTAATTTCATATGATTTACTAAATTATACATTTATTTTGATATTTTAATATTACAACGCATGTATTTATGCATTATCTTCATATTTAGTGTATTAGGTAATATATTTTGGACATGTTATACGTCAATTTTGATGTCTATATTTTTTTAAGATTTGTCGTGATTTTTACAGAATTTTTTGAGCCCTTTATGTAGCGTTTCGCACGTCTCACCCGAGTATGTTTCGCAACGCCGTGACTGATGTAGAACGGTGCCTGCCGAGTCGGCGGCCGAGACCGCGACTTTGAACCATGATACAGATCCATTTAACTCTAGGCTAAGAGAAGTGTACAAACACACAAAATATGTTAAAAACACGAGGTCATATTAGAAAGTAATTATATGGCAAGGAGAAATATTTTTTTTAAAAATAGGGATATGAATGCTAAGATCCCTAGTTTATTTGAATATTTGATCATATGCTAAGAAAATTTTAATTAAATTGGTTTTCTAAACGTTGAAGCTTATGTATTCTTTATCATGTTAAGCCGAATAAGTTTATTTTTGGTACTTTTTAACTAGAATTTATTTTTTTTAATCTGTAAAATTTTCATTTGTGGCAAATTAGTTAATTCATATACTTAGTCTTTTTCTTAATGGGATTTTCTCATATTTATCCTTATGTTCTAAAAATTTAAATATTTCTCCTTGTCATTTAAGTATTTCCCTACTCCTTGTGTTTCTGAAGTACTTTATGTCTACATCCTTCTGTCAAGTTAGAGTTAACAGACATTAGAAAAGATGCTTAAAAGACACCAATACCCTTGGTGATGCCGTGACAGTTAAAAAAAGCATAAAATAAAACTTGAAGTCCCCACTTCTTTCAAGCTCCTTCATCCTCGTCAAGAATCTGGTCATGATGTTTACGCAACCTTTTTCTTTTCTTTTTCTTTCCCATGAAACAAAAGCTTTCCTAAGCGACCAATCGAATCCCCTCGATCAAGAACGACAGCATGTAATGAAAGAGCAACCGATCATAACTTGCAGAATCCATCTGTGAATTTATCTAATAAATCTGGAGGCAAAAATGCTTAAACGACTTAAATTATTCGAGAAGCGCTTGAGAGACATCGTCTTTCTTGTTCGCTGGCTGTGGCCTCGATTAGAAGCAAGCCAACATGGATCACCTGGGTGTTGTCAGGCAATCTATCCTTCAACAAAATGATCTGTGAGTCCTCATCTTGCGAGAAGCTCCACAAGTTCTTATTGGGTTGTTTGACCAGCTGATTTGCAACGATGATGATCCGATCAACACTGACAAACGACAACTTGACGTTCAACGAGTCCTTTGTGATAAGGTGGACTGGGGATGGGTAATCTTGGCATTTAAATAGGAATTATTTTCCAACTAAGTCGTAAATTCACACCCAATTAAACTAACAGAAGACTATAAATGCAAATTACTTCGTAAATGAAAGGTTATAGATGGAAGGAGAAATATGCAAATTTTAAAAAACATGGGGATATATATGCTAAAATCCCTTTTCTTATATAATACAATTTTGATGGTATATCATGGTATTCATCTTCTTTTTTGTCAATTATGAACCATCACAGAATAGTTTATTAATTTTTAACACTTTATTTATTTTTATGATAACTTTTATTTCAATCAGTTGGTATCGGTAGTGGCAATGGGGCCCAATAACTCAATACAAAGCCACCCCAAAATTTTGGGTTTGGATCCTTAAAATTGGATCTATTAGCTTATTGTGTAGGGTATGTATCCTAAAAGATATATTCAATTTCTCATTGGATCAAGATATGGATCCTTAAGGATCAAAACCCAATAACCTGAATATTTATAGTTTAAGTTCACCTAGTTCAATCTAACTGATCCTTTTTAATTATAATTTGCATAAAATTATTTAATTATGTTTAGTATACACATAATATTTCTCCAAAAGTAAAAAACAAAAACAACATGTTTGAGCAAGAAAATCTTCTAATATCTATTTGACTTTTAATAAAATTGTTATATTTAGGGAGAAAGCTTGGATTTAAACAATCCAAAACCCGAATTCGAATCCAATAAAATTCCCAGGTTTGGATCCTTGGATCCTAGAATTCTTAGTGGTTTGGATCCATGAGTGGATCCAAAATATTTTTTTAATAATGGATCTACATGTGGATCTTGTAGGATCCAAATCACTGCCAGCCCTACATGGTGTAGTATTGGCAACTATTTGACAAACAACAAATACAACAATATGTTACCAGTGATACCAATTTTTGGGCTAGTTATTAGATCCGTAAAATTGCCCAAAAATACAATCCGATACAACCATATGGGTATTGGTCAGTTTTTGAAACATTGCTTTATAATTTATAGTTTATAGTTTATACCTTCATAAGTCATAACGCTTAAAGGAATCATGCGACTCTAGAAGAAACAACTAAGGAGTAATGTACATTACTTTCTGTTATGGATAATTTATTCCATATAGAACAGTACCTAACAAAGCATTGTAAAATATATCATCACTATAAAAATAACTTATGTGACAATATTGCCTTGTAACTTCGTAATGGAAGAAAGCCAAAAGTTTTAACATACCTTAGCAACACTTATCGTTTGTTGTTCCATTGCTTCATGTATGGTTGCCCTGTCATGCTCTCGCATACTATACATGCAGAAAGTAAATGTTGTCTTAAACCTTACAAATGAAGTGACTCCATACACAAAAGAAGAACAAATAGGAAACATGATTGATTGTTTTGAAACTATAATAATTCATATCGAAAAGTTAAGAGGAAAGCAAAAATATTACAAATTAAACAATTTCTTGTACAAAATATGTGTTCAATTAACAAAAGGATTAATAGAAATGGAAAAGTAAGAGGCTTTGCGAAGGATACAGACTAGAAATATTTTATACATGTATTTACTTATTTACTTATGCAAAGATCCAAAACAAGAGTATATCAGTATCTCAATGCTGTGTAGATAAATGAGATGTGGATTTGTAGAGAAATAAGATGTGGACACAAGGGTGTAAAACAAATTTTGATATACTAATAGATTAATAAAACCACTTCTCTTAATTACAACTACTAAACTTTCTCGTGTCACCTAATATTCACATGCACAACATGCTACTAGATTACTAGTTTATTCTCACTCTAAATATTTTTGCTTCTGATTGCTTGCTTTGAGAAGAGAGGCCTCCTTATTTGTAAGGAATAAGGAAGGTTCTAGATAAGACCGTGATTCTCATCTTTTAACAAGATTCATATTGTAAACTCAAATCTTGACCTATTGCACCAATGTGAAATAGATCTAGCTACAACTTTTGACTAAATGAATGTTGGCATTGATCTTTCCCTCAGCAACAACTTATTGTACTAACATGCCACGCTGCTTTCTAAATTCAATGAACTTGAAAGAATTTAGTCCTTTGGTGAAGATATCCGCAATTGCTCTGTTGTCATAATTGGCTCAATTTCTTCCTAAAGCTCTCTTTCATTCAAAAAAAGATGATGTATTTCTATATGCTTTTTTCTCGCATGGAACACGGGATTCTTGGCCAAATTTATCACAGATTCATTGTCACAGTACAATGTCACAGTGCAAAGACATTGTGTAACCCACCGGTTGATGGAAAGCTTCTGTCAACTATTAAACATGCTTTCTTGAGCTTTCATAACTGCTGATGTGAACACATCAGCTGTTACCGATAATGTCAGTGCAGGCTGTCTTTTGTTGCACAAGGACTTAGCTACTAAGCTATTAGAGAACATCCATTTATGTGCGGGGTTCTCTGTACAGTTCTAAGTATTATAAATAAAGAGACAATACTCATGAGATCGTTATCTCTCTAATTTCTCAAATTTTAAACTTCTATATGGTGTCAAAGCTCTAGGGCTCACAAACCACGTGATCCCCACCATTATCACCTTTCCATCTCTCCTCATTTCTTTATATCACCATCCATCACCATTACCATCTTTTCCCTCCTTTACAACAACACCAGTCATCCTCATCATCAACACCACCATACACCATCTAGAAGCCGCCACCACCACCTCTTTCCTAAGCTGTCGCAACTACCACCTTCCTAAGCCCTTGCTATCGTTGCCTTCTCAAGCCGCCGCTTTCACCAACCTCTTCTCCTCTTCTTCCTCTCCTCTTCTTCCCTTCTTCTTCATTATCCTTATCCAGATCCGGATCAGATCTAATCTGAGAGCTCCCAGAAAAAGACGGATCTATAAAACATATGAGATCTGCAGTTTGAAAGCAAATCAGATCTGATTTTGTATCTGTAAAAAGAAGAAAAAGAGTAAGTTGGATGTATTGATTTAGATGTTCGGGGATTGAGTTGAGTTGGATGTATTGGAGTTAGATGGGTTGGATACGTTGAGTTTTTAGATCCTGATGATCATTTGTTTTGCTGTAGATCCTGAGGGGATCATTGTCTAGGCTTTCTTTCTTATTTAGGTGTGTGAGGAGGATCCTAATTTGTTAGAGGTAGCAATGTCAGAGGAATTAAAGTCAGAGATGAAACTTGTTGCTCAGGAGTTTTTGTCAGTGAAGATCACAAAAGAATACTTTGGATGGAGAGAATTATTTGCAATGGAAGATCGTGAGATTTATCTGAAAGAGAGGAGCAAGTAGCGTCCTTTGACCAAGGATCCTCCTCTTCCAATGGTTAATAAATGAGAGAAAGATGATGCACAGTTGTTTAGTCAGATCTTGAACATGGAACCATTCAGCAGGATGTAGTGATGCATACATCGACTGTAAACGAGTACGAGTGTTTACACGAGTAATACTCGGGTACAAGCAACCTCAAACGACTTATGATGTGATACATGAGATGTTCTAGAGTCAAAAGGGGGGGTGTTTGAGAGTACAAGGTGTTTGAGGAGTTGAAGATGTTTCTTATTTTCACTGAAGTGAAGAAAATGCGGACACATCCAGATAGTTAGGTGTTATTTCTTTCTTAGCTTGCTTTCAGATATACTTTAGAAAGGCCACGAGTGAGAGGAGGTCTAGTAAATTCACAAAGAGTTTCCATCTTCAAATTATCTTCCCAAAAGGGTTTCGTCATTCACGGACAGGAGAGTCTCATGAACATTCAATCTTCGCCGTTCAGCAGAGAAAATAGTCTGGAGATTATGAAGTATGGGATACTCATCGTGGAGGTCATGGTCCCAGGGGAGGACATTGAGGTGGTTGGTTAGGTGGCCGCTTCGGAGATAAAGGTAGTTCTGCAGAAGCAAGTGCACCAAATACCTGTCATACTGCAAAGAGGAGGCCACAGAAAAGTATAGATGTTAGAGGCTGCATGACAAGTCCACATCTGCTCATGTGGTATATATACAGAAAGATTCGGCGGCCTTCTCAAGGAGTGTTATCATGCAAGATGAGGAGTTCACAAGATACAAGATATTCTAGCAATGTCAAGCTCCTCAGATCTACCATTATCTTCTACTGCCATCCTAGCACATTCCGGTAACTCAACTGCTTGTCTTACATCTACAGCCCTGTGTTCTTAGCTCATCGGTTCCAAAGCCTCTGATGAGATGACTAGAAACAAAGTTATCTATTTTAAATTCAGCTTCACTATTACCCATTGTGACACTGGCAGATTGGTTCTACATCTCATATAGAAGGTCTAGGCACTGTTAATGTTTCTTCATTTTTTATCGCTTTCCTCTATTCTTTATGTTACTAAATTTCCTTCTAAGAGTTAAACTTAAATTTAGAGTTTGAACTTGGAATTAGAGTTGAACCTAGAATTCCCTACTTATGGCAATGCCAGCCCCAACATGATCTGGAGCTCTTGCACTGAAGTTGGTGGGGGTTGGATCTTGATTGTAATTGTAAATGAGATACACTAGAGGGATGAAAGTCAGAGCAATAAACGTCACATACAGGATCATCAAAGTCCAGGTTTAATGAAGAAGGTTGGTTATGTATAAGAAAAGGAGAAGAAAACATTGGAAAGATTTAATAAAGATAGATGAAAATTCATGAAGGATGCTGAGAAGGAAACGGAGAAGACAACAAAGAGATATAAAGTTTCCAGAAAAGCAGCTTTCCAAGAGTTGTTGGAGCAGAATATTGCATTGATTAGGGCAGGATTTTAAGTTGTAGAAAGGTGAGTAGGCAAGATTGCATTAGTTACAACTATGAGAAAGAAATAACTAGTCCAAGCAAACCTGATATATATCTCTAATATTTGTTGTTACCCCTTCATATAAGATGGGCATATATTAAATGCACAAGTAAAATATACACAATACAATATGACACACAGGTATTCAAGATATATAAAACTAGATTATTGAACTAGAACACAATGATGGATGAAAACTAAAATTCTTTACGTGTTACATATAGGAATAGTAAATGAATATCCTCGGTGATATTTCAATTCTACAAAAACAAGCTTAAGGCACTGAGATTCTAAGTGGACAGACCTGTCAAATTCATCTATGCAACAAAGTCCTCCATCAGCCAAAACAAGGGCCCCAGCCTCAAGCATCCACTCCCCTGTTAATGAATAAATTGTTAAGATAGTATGATCCAGGAAGTCATGTAGATGCTGAAAATAAGGATCAGGATTATTTAATTTATGATAAGTACTAGTATCCCGGGCATGTCCGGATGTTTTGAATAGTTTGATGACTTTCTTATCATTCTGGTACATGACTTTGAATTTATCCTGAATGTTTTCTATTTGTAATATTTCCATACTATTTGTATTCATATTTATATTGAAAGTAAATATGATCCACTAGAAAAATTATTGTTCGTTTATTGGGTTGTTAGCTCATCCCATTCTTTAACCCTTCCACATTCAAAGTTATTGGCTCGTGATCATGCATGGAGGCATGTGCGGGCTGACTCTTTTGCTTCACTAGACAGTGTTTGATTTCAGCTTTTCAGGAATAAGGAGTAAAATTCTATGTGACAAGGAAAAGGGCTGTAAATCCAAGTAAAGTTGTTATGTCTTTGAATTGTTGGAATTCTAGAATGATTTTAGAGTACTCAGTTAGTTGAATAAATGTGCTACAATGACTTCATATTTAAAAATAAAATTTATTATCTGTGTTTATTTTTGTATTGAAGTCTACCATGTAGCCTCGTTTATTTATGATACACACACACACACACATAGACACACACACGGCGGTTGTCGCCAAGCTTGATCTTGGGGAGTGACACAGTCCATGCCTAACATTCATTTTCTTCATTGATATTCTAAACCGACAAACACCACTCATTATTGGTTACTCAGAATGTTGAAATGGCTAGCTCTATGAGTTGCTAGAAGGGCAGTGACACTGTGACAGTGACTATTTGGCTCATTTGGCGAAAAAAAAGAAAGGATCTTTAAAAATGAACTCACAAGATCAAGATCTTTCGATTTTAAAGATGAATTCTTCTCATGGAGAGCTGCACAAATAAGATTCAATGGTGTGACTTCTTTAGTCAAGCAGGCCATTACTCTTCTTGATAGAGTTATTTAAGGGGGGAGGAAGCTGCAAATCGTAGTCTGTTATATGGTCATTATTCTTTTATTGAATTAAAATATATTATTTACTTTCCACAAAAAATGTTGGAATGTTTCTTGAATCTAAATTGAAGTGGAAATCCTCGTCGAGCTAGGATGAATTAATGAAATTGTTAAAAAGGAAGGTGAAAGATAGTCCCATATCAAGTAAAGAAGTGATTGGATATAGGTTTAAATGGTTAGGGAAGGACTTTCTTGATGGTGTTGAACAATAACAGATCAGATCAAAAGAAAGGAAAAGATCGCAGAACTATTAAAAGACAACACACAGAGAGCACCAGAAATTATGTGAAAACCCTAAAACAGGGAAAATCACGGAGTCGCTCGCAAATCTACTATTATCGAGAGATTACAGGGAGATAAAGAAGAAGACCTCACAACCACTTTTTACAATAGCTCTAGGCTTTCACCACACACGCTAATTACGGTGCATTTTCTTTTACAGAGAAAACTAGTGTTACAAGTTGTAATATTTTTAAACTGCCCTTGACACGTGGCTTGAGTTTTCTGTATCGCGAAACTTCCAGACTGGACCGCATTCGTTGCGCCTCACTACGCCTCGGGGATGTTCCTTTACTCTATTGCTCGGAGTGCTCCTCCCGAGACTCGAGTGATCCCCCAGACACTTGAACATGCCTCCATCTAAAACTCCAAGCTCGTCCACACTTGCCTGTAGTACACCTTTTCTCGAGAAGCCAACAAGGTAGTCCAGTCCTCAGGAGACTCTTCCCGAGGCCCTGCCTCCGACTCACCCACGATGGAATTCCCGATTTCCTAACACCCACTGCGACTGGGGCTCACAGTTCTTCCTGCATAATACTTCTCCGAGGGCAATTCTCCGTCAAGATCAACAACAGGCTCCATAACTTCAATAATCTCTCACTTGAAGACTGATAGTGACGCAATAAAAGCATCTCATTTCTCTCTCATTCTCGATTAATAGTGACTCTGAGCGATTCAAGTTAGGATCCTCATGCTTGAAGACCCCACAGAAGTTGATCAACTTTTCAGCTTCTCCACCGTGACTACCTTGGTCAACATATCTGCTGGATTCTGACTCGTGTGTATCTTCAGCCGTGAGAACACACAATCCTTGAAAAGCTTGTGGATGAAGTTGTACCGCCATCAATGTCTTTGGCTCTGTCGTGATAGATCAGATTATTTGCAAGGCCAATCGCGCTCTGGTTGTCACTACAGAACCTCCCGTTCCTTACCAAGCTCCTTCAAAAAAATCATAAGGACATATTAGCTCCTTGCAAGGTTCTGTCACTGCGACATACTCGGCCTCCATCACCGACAAGGCAACTATCTTCTGCAGCCTTGACACTCAGCTCACAGCTCCACTTCCCAAAGTGAAGACATAACCAGTGGTACTCCTCCAACTGTCTACATCGCCTGCAAAGTCAGAGTCAACATATCCAGCAGTTAAATGTCCGCACCTGCATAGCACAATGTCATATCTAAACTGCCCTTCAGATATCTCAAGATCCACTTCACAGTTACACAGTGCTCCTTCCCGGGGCTGCTCGTGTATCTGTTGATAGCTCTCATTGCTTGAGCAATGTCTGATCCTGTGCAGATCATAGCATACATCATGTTGCCTACAGCTGATGATGGCACCTCCAACATGAGAGCCTTCTCATCTTCTGTCGTCGGAGTCTATGCCTCCGAGAGCTTAAAGTGACTTCTGAGTGGACCGTTCACATGTTTAGCATCTGCCATGTTAAACCTCTTCAGTGCCTTCATCACGTACTCGGGCTGTGATACTTTCAACAGCCTATTTTCTCTCTACTGATCCTCATTCCAAGAATTTTTCTCGCAATACCCAAATCCTTCATTGAGAATCTTTCGCCAAATTGGCCTTGAAATTCACAATCTCCTTCATGCTGGCCCAGCAACAAGCATATCATCTACGTACAACAGTAGCATGATATAAGAATTCTCGAACCACTTGGAATAGCAGCAATGATTAGTCTCCAATCTTGTGAAATCACTGCTCACTATGAATCTGTCAAACTTCAGATAACACTGTATCGGAGCCTGTTTTAAGCCATAAAGACTCTTCTTTAGCTTGCAAACTAACTGCTTCTTCTCAGGTATGAAATATCCATGCATTGCAACATGTAAATGTCCTCCAAATCTCCATGGAGTACTGCAGTCTTAACATTTAGCTGTTCCAGACAAATTCTCTGCTGCCACAATACTGAGCGCGGATGTAATAGTAATAAGTTACACAACAGGAGAGAAAACTTCATTGAAGTTAATACTTTCTCGCTATTGAAACCCCTTCACAACTAGTTTTGCCCTGTACCTCCTGATGCCATTAATCTCCCCCTTCAGCCGGTTGACCCACTTGTTATGTAGGGTACGCTCGCTCTCTGACCGTTCAACCAAATTTCATGTTTGGTTCTCTATGAGACACCATCTCATCATCTGTAGCAAGCTCTCACTCAACCTTGGCTTTCACCTGTAAAGCCTCCTCATAACACTCGGGCCTATCACTGTCAGTCAATAACAGATAGTGTAAGGTAAGAGAATATCTTTCTAGAGCCTTCGTCTGTCTGGTTAAGCGCCTCAGCTCAGTTTGGGGGTCGGAGGTGCTCCTCTGGATTCCACATTCCCCCTAAGAATGTTCCGAGCCTTGTCAACGAAAGCATCTTCAAGTTCGACGAATTCTGAGTCCGCAGCACCTGCTACTCGAGAGTGCTCCGAGGTACCACTCCGGGGTCATTCTCCGAAGAGCTCCTCTCCGTTTGCAAGTCTTTGTATGTTTTCTGCTCGTTGAAAACATCCTTGTGCCTAAAGATCTTGCGATTCTTGGGATCCCATAATTGATAGTCGTATTCATCAGTTTTGTATCTAATGAAGATGCACCTCTTAAACTTTGGTTCCAACTTGCTCCTGTGACTTGACTCAATATGGACATAAAAGATACAACTAAATATACACAGGTGATACGGGTTTATCTCTTTGTCGGTCCATGTCTCGGGAATCCCACAGTTTAAAGGTACCGAGGGTCCTCGTTGATCAAATACAATGTCGTGTTGACCGCATCTGCTCAGAACTGCTTGGGCAAACCAAAGTGTATCCGCATGCTCCGAGCATGCTCCAAAATAGTTCTGTTCATCACTCTACTACTTCGTTTTGATCTGGGAACCGTCTTCACCCTTCGAATTCCCTAACTTGCGCCGAACTCTTTGAATCTGTCATCGCAATATTCGCCTCCGTTGTCAGACTTCAAGCACTTAAACTTCTGACCTGATTCATTCTCGACTTGGGCCAATCATTCTTAACACCTCGAGCACATCCGATTTGTATTTCAAGAAATACACCCAGAATTTCCTACTAGAATCATTGATGAAGGTCACAAAATACAATGAGCCTCCGAAAGCGGGAATCGAAGCCTTACCCCAGACATCGGTATACACTAGCTCCAACTTCTCTGCCTTCAGAGTCTTTCTCACCGTTGAGAAACTGACTCGTTTCTGCTTCTCGTAGATGCAGTCTTCACAGGAGTCCAGTTCAACTGACTTTAACCTCGGTAGCTTATCCTTGGAGAGCATCACATTCATTCCTTCTCGCTCATATGCCCAAGTCTCTGATGCCAGACCCCGACATCCGCCTCTGATGAAGCAACTGAAATTGATGCTCCAAAACCTGACATCATATAGAGGGTACATTCCTTCTTTCGTGGGCCATCACCATGGCACCTTTGGTGATCTTGCATACATCACCATCGAATGTGGTCTTCATCTCTCTGTCCACAAGCTATCTGACAGAGATTAGGTTTCTCTTCAACTTTGGTATATGTCTAACGTTTCTCAACTTCAGTGTTGAGCCATTAAAGAGACTAACCACCGCATTGCCTTTCTCGACAATGTCACATGGTTTATCATCTCTCAAGTACACTTTCTCAAGTCCCCCTTTCACATAGTTTTGAAAGATATCTTGTCGGGAAGTGGCGTGAAAAGAGACACCAGAGTCAATAACCCATAACGTGCTGGACTCAGCTAAGGAGAGAATCAAGACATCAGATCCATCACTCTCTGTGATATACGCGACATCCTTCTCCTTGCCTTTGCCTTCTCTATCCTTCATCTGCTTGCAGTCCTTCTGAATATGTCCCATCTCACCACACCACCAACATCTCGCACCCCTCGACTTGAATGTACCTCTCCCCAATTTTGATTTCAACCTCCCATTCTTTTTCTTATCTCTATTCCCAGACCTCCCTCTCTGATCAATACTCAAGGCACCCCCTAACATCTTAGCCGACCGCAAAGACTTCATGCGTGTCTCTTCGCTAAGTACACCCACCACATCATCAAACTTTAAGGTTCCCGTCCCATAAGAATTACTCACCACCATCACGAGACTATTCCAGGCCTCGGCAGACTGGACAGAACCAGCATTCTGATTTCGTCTTTGAAATTGATCTCAACTGATTCTAACTAGCTCGTTAGCGTGTTGAATACGTTGAGATGCGCAGCAACACTTCCGCTATCAGCCATCTTTAGGTTGAAAAACTTCTTCATCAAGAATATCTTGTTTGACGCTGAGGGTTTCTCGTACATCTTCAATAGCCCGCCATCAAGTCTTTGGTCTTTCCCTGGAGATGTTGAAAGCAACCGACGATGCCAAGGATAATCAGATCGCCCCTAGGACTTTCCGATCTAAAATGTCTCACTCACCATCTGACATCTCTTTTGGCTTGTGGGTCTTTCCACCGAGAGAAAGATAGAGATAATTCTAGTACAGGTAGTCTTCGATCTGCATCTTCTAGAACCTAAAGTTCACGTCGTTGAATCTTTCAATTCTGATCTTTCTTTCATCAGCCATCTCGAATCAAAGCTCTGATACCAGTTGTTAGGGGAAAAACTTTCTTGATGGTGATAAACAAGAACAAACCAAAACAAAAAAAAGGAATAAGATCGCAGATCTATCAAAAGACAACACACAAAGAATACCAGAAATTACATGAAAAACTCAAAACAGAAAAAATCACAGTCGCTCGCAAATCCACTATTATCGAGAGATTACATGGAGATAAAGAACAGTCGCTCTTCACAATAGCTCTAAGTTTTCACCACACACACCCTAATTACAACGCATCTCTTTTTGTAGAGAAAAGTAAGGTTACAAGTTGTGATATTTCTAAACTGCTCTTGGTATGTGGCTTGAGTTTCCTTTATCGTGAAAGCTTCCAGGCTGGACCGCATTCGCTGTGACTCACTGCGCTTCGGGGATGTTCCTTTACTCTGTCGCTCGGAGTGCTCCTCCTGAAACTCCGAGTGATCCTTGGAACACTTGAACATGCCTCTATCTGAAACTCCAAGCTCGCCCACACTCGCCTGCAATACGGCTTTACTCTGGGAGTCAGCGAGGTAGTCAAGTCCTCAGGAGACTCTTCCCCAGGCCCCGCCTCCGACTCACTCAGGATGGACTTCCGACTTCCTAACTCCCATTGCGACTGGGCCCGCAGTTCTTCCTATGTAATACTTCTCCGAGGGCGATTCTCCATCAAGGTCGGCAATCAGATTCCATAACTTCAACATAAATAATATTGGACCCAAGACTATAAGAGTTTCCCCTTTTCGGTCAAATTGACTTTTATTAACCAGTCCACCTCAATGCACACCTCTAGTTTGGGCCTCAACCAAATTTCTAACATAAACTAAAAAAGTTAATATCAGCAAGAAGGGTTTCCATGATTATAATCTTTATGCCTCAATGGATGCTGCATTATATTCATGATATTCAAGCCTTGTTGAGGTGAATGCTAACATAACTTTCCTTAATCTAAATTTTAAAACAAATTAATTAATTATGTTTAGTGTTCAAAATTCACAGCATGAGTTTCATGCAATGCCCAGATATGCTATTTTTTTTTTACTATGATTTTGAGTGGATGTGGAAGACAGAAAAAGATGTAAGAAACCTGCAAAGGACTACAGTCTAAACTGGAGACAAAACATAACATAAAATCAATAACAGAACTACCTCCGTCCTTGACAGCTGTTACAGTTAGGCCAGCACTGGTGCTCCCCAACCCAGTAGTAATCACAGACCGGTTGCTTAATTTAGCAGCAAACTTCAAAAACTGAGACTTACCAGTGCCTGGGAATGAAATATAAAGTTAAATGAGAATTTTTCTTTCCTCAGCAAACCAATGAGATTTCTTTCAAGTCACGGCCTCGTCATATTGAATGCAAAATGTATCTAAACATGAGTACCAGGTGGGATATATATAAATAGTTAATGTAAAAGGTTAAAGAGGATACATGAGAACGGATGTTAGTAAAAAATTCAGTAGTGAAGAACAGATCAAATATAACATGATGATATCCCACTGCACAATGTACTTACCTTTTTCCGTGAAAACAACAGACCTCTCCCAGATACTTGAATTAGCGCTATGAATCCTGCTTTCTAAATCATACATATTAAGGCCTTCCTAAGATGTGGCCTATAGGACTTCATCTAGTATTCTGAGGGTTTCCAAGTTCAATCTCTAAACTTTCATGTCAACTAAGTTTTTTCCATCTCTTCCTCGACTCTCTAATCCAAATCCAAGAAGCCATTCTTACAGTTGCGCACCCTCAGTCTACACCATCTCATTGGCCTTGCTATTTAGCTTGTCGTAAATTGCTAAAAATCCTGAACTCATTCCAAATATTCATACTTCATTAAGTCCCTACTTCAACCAGATATAAACTTTAATATACACCTTTTTGCTGCATGCTTCCTGTTTTTTGGGGGCCTCTTGTTTACATAATATTCTAAATACATAACAGTATTAGCTTAATGATATTATAAATTTTTTATAATTCATCATCGTATACGAAGGTCATCAGACACCCTTGTCTGCCAGCAGATCAATCCCATATTTACTTTTCCCAACAATATATTATATGTATCATTAACACTTCACTTACTAATAAAATAGATTAAATGAAAATGATAAAACTAACTGTACCTGGCATCACTTCGCTGCAATGTAGTCTAGGTCCTCAGTTTCATTGAACCACTGTTACTTTTCATCCATCTCCTGTTTCATTTCAATTATACTAGTTATTTGTCCTAGATATAAAGGTTTTTTATCAGATCCCGATCACAAGTCTGGTCTACAAAATATTTCAGATTGAAGTTCTGATTTTATGCAAAAAAGGTCCAGAGGTCGGAACAAAAGAAAAGATTTTTTTTTTTAAAAAGTTGCTTCAGTTTTGTCGGCTGATATTCACAGCGATACAATGATCATGCAAGGGAGATGCAACTACGGCAGATAATAGTGTAACTCACCAAGTAGTGATTGCAAGGAAACATCGTAAAGGTCATACCAACGAATGTGTTTGCAGCATAAGAGCTAATGCTATAATGTACAATGATTTACAAACAGGGTTACAGTATGCTGAAGCACAATTAAATAGCTTGCTAGAGAAGCAACAGGATGCCGGATACAAATACCAGAGATTCCTTTTTTGGGTGGATAACTCCCACCCTCGCCCCTAAACTAAGGGAGACAATTGTTGATGATCTATCACCGATCAAACAACAGAGTAACACCAAATTGAAGACTCAGCTTCAAGCAATCACCACACAACCAAGAAACACAAGATTTAACGGCAATGTGCCTACGTCTACGGGGAGGAGGGGAGAAATATTTATTGAAGAAAATACAAGAGTTACAATGAGATCTCTCTCACAACTCTCAATAGTGGAATTCAAGGATTTCTCTTGAATTTTTGTCACTCCTTCAAAACGCCACCCTTGAGGGTTTATATAGGCACCTGAGATGGTCCTAGTCCAACACGAACTCAAATTAGCACCTCATTAGAGAAATAAGAAATTTGTATCCAAATCAAAATAGGAGACAAATCCGATTTAGGAAACTGTCAAAAACCTAAATTCTTCTTCAATGAATATGAGGCACTGCAAATACTAACAATCTTCACCTTGATTCATGTTCATTGAGTCCCCCGTAGAAATTGGTCTCTACTTCAATCGCCTTCTTTTCTCCCCCCTTTTGTGACTTCACATGGCTCCTTCCCAATAGCCCCTTCGCCACTTTACCTTTGGAGAACCTTGATGAAGTTCAGAGATGCTCTGAACTTCTCCACCGGGATGGTCTTCGTCATCATATCCGCAGGATTCTTCTTCGTGCGGATATTTATCAAATCGATCACCTTATCATCCACGACCCACGACGTATCTTGTAAAATCTCACATCAATGTGCTTCGTCTGCTTGTGACACATGTGATCTTTAGCGAGATGAATAGCACTCTGGCTGTCGCAATGAATCCGAACTAAATCCTATATGATACTGAACGTCTCACTCAATCCTCTCAAGCAAAAAGCTTCCTTTAGCGCATCAACTGCAGCCATGTCTCCACTTCTGTTGTTGAAAAAGTAATTGCATCTTGCAACTCTGCCTTCCAACTAATGACGCACTCAGCTACTGTGAACACATAGGCCGTCGTAGATCTTCGCTGATCAATATCTCCTGCATAATCTGCATCAACATAACCTTGTAGTAACTTAGACTTTCCCGTTTCCAATCTCTGAAACATCAAGCCTAGTCTCGCAGTCCCTCGCAAATATCGTAGCACCCACTTCACTGCTTCCCAATGTTGTTTTCCTGGATTTGACATGAGCTGACTTACTGTACTAACTGCATAGCTAAGTCAGGCCTAGTGCAGACCATAGCATACGTGAGTGATCCCACCGTACTAGCATATGGTACTCGAGACATCTCTTCCTCCTCATTCGGCGATTGTGGACACTGCTTGACGGATAATTTGAAGTGACCGGCCAAGTGGTGACTGGTCTTACTTCTGTCAATTTGAATCTCTCCAACACTTTGAGAACATAGTTCTCTTGAGATAGTCAAAGTCTACCTATGCTTCTGTCTCGAGTGATCTCCATACCTAAGATCTTCTTCGCTTCTCCCAAATCCTTCATGTCAAATTTCTTCTTGAGCTGAGCTTTAAGCTTCTAAACATGAGTCTTGTTTCTCGCGGCAATTAGCATATCATCCACATATAACAACAAATATGTCAGATCATCACTCTGCTTGAAATAGACACAACTATCATACTCACATCGGTTGTATTTGGCCTTGATCATGAAAGAGTCGGACCATTTGTACCACTGCATGAGAGACTGCTTAAGTCCATAGAGGGACTTCTTTAGAAGACACACTTTATTTTCTTTACCTTCCTGAATGTAACCTTCAGGTTGTTTCACGTATATCTTCTCCTCCAGCTCACTATGTAGAAACATATTTTTAATATCCATCTACTCTAACTCTAGATCAAACTGAGCAACTATCGGCAATAACCTCCGAATAGATGTATACTTAACTACAGGAGAGAAAATCTCATGTAGTAATACCCTCCTTCTGAGCATATCCTTTGGCAACTAACCTTTCCTTGTATTGCTCATTGTCCTTGTGAAATACTGAACTGCAATCTATTGCCTTGGAGTCCTTTGAAAGATCGACTAACGTTCATGTTTAGTTCTATCCAAAGACTATGTCTCTTGCTTTATGGTTGTAATCCACTTATCGTGGTCATCTGTCTCGATCGCTTCCATGTAACTGCTAGGTTCTCCTGTTTCTGTTACTAATGTGAAAGAGACATGATCTTCATGTTGGCCCAAAGGCCCATCACTCTAGTTTTGATGATGATCAACTCATATAGTTATAGTACTAATGATCTTGTGTTTATTTAGTTTCAGATTTGTGATCAAGATCTTAGTAGGTGTGTAGCTTCAACAAAGGATTTAAAGTCAAGTTTTGGAGCTAGCACGGTTTGATTCAAAAGCTTGTGCATCAAGACCACATCAAGTACTCAAGAGGAGTCTAGCTCTATGGATCGTGTTTGGACCAAGTCAAGAAGATGAGAAGACTTCAAGTGAAGACTTCAAGAAGATGAAGACTTTTGTCTAGGTTTGTTTTAGAAGATTTTGTTTTTAGATAAAATGTAAAGGATAGAATAGTTGGTGGATTGCTCAAGTATATCTATACACACACACTCTTGATATTTATATATGTTTTTACAAAAGAAGTTTTCTTTTTGAAACATACCGTTTTGATTTTTAGTATTCAAGTATTATGTTTTAACCAAAACCATATTTAGATCTTAATGTCAAAAACATAGATATTTCACCATGTTTGTGTAGTGGATCATATCCATACACTCTATACTTTAAAAGAATTTAAATATCTTGTTTTTGTATTTGGAGAAGGTTTGGAAAAATAAGTTTTAGAAAAATCATTTTGGAAAATACAGTTTTTGGTTTGAGCCAAACTTTTCAAGTTACAAAAATAGTCCAAATTATTTGTAAAATGCCTTGATTTTGTGCAAGCATGTTTGTTTATCAAAGTATATTGGTAAAACTATTTTTGTAGATTTTTAGTAATTTTATGAGATTTTATTTGAGCCAAAATGACCAAGTTTTCTTTCCCTAAAATCCCTGACTTGGCTTCAGCCGGTCGACCGGGTCGGTCGACCGAGCGACGTGCACAGACGTGCACGAGTCTAGCTGGAGGGCCGATCGACCGGGACGGTCGACCGTCTAGAGAGCTTTGCTCTCTGGAAATCCTCGGTCGACCGGGACGGTTGACCGGCAGAGAGATCTGCTCTCTGTTCCAGAGGTTCGGTCGACCGGGCCGGTCAATCGCTGCCCCAACGGTCAGAAATCTGACCATTGGCGGTCAATCGGGCGGTCGACCGTCAGGCCATCTGGCTCCCAACGGCTAGTTTTTCTAGCTCTATAAATTGGGGCATTTGGAGGCTGTTTTCTCTAAGATTTCAAGAAGAGTTTTGGGCTACTTTTTCCCACTCATTTCAGTGGTTATATCCACAAGTTTTAGAGCCAATATTTCCAAATCAAAAGAGAGTTTATCAAGAGTGCTTGAAAAGAGATTTTCTTGTGTTTTTCACCATAGATTTTTTCCTTGTTTTCTCACACAACACTTGAGCTATCCATTGCTATATCTACTATAGGAGTGTTCTTGTGAGATTGTTTTTAGGTGATCAAAGTGTTGTGATCACCAAAGACTTCATCTTTGTACTTTGAGGAGGCGGACAGTTGTGTTCGCGGTGTTTCGGGTTCTAGTGAGAACTCAGTGTTTGAGGTGCGGCCTCGGCGAGCTAGAGAGCTTGCGGTGTGTACGGACTAGGGAGTTCGAGAGCTTGTAGGTGTTGCGGCACCGAGGAGTGATCCGATGGGATCATTTATAGTGAAAATCCTTCAAGTGTGAAGGCGGGAACGTAGAGCAAGGGTGCTCGAACCTCGAAACAAATCTCCCATGTTTGCGATTGCTCTTTCTCTCTCCCTTACTTGTTTATATCTTGCATGCTTCTATTGTGTTTATCTTTACATGCTAATTGTGTGCTTAATTGATATATGCTTGGGGATTGTTTGCTAACACTAGTATTCAACCAAGAGAGCCAATGCGGCACCTCAACTCTTATTTAGAGGAATCTTGAGGAGTTTGTCCAGAGCCCTTCACGGGGAATTCGGCAACACTCTTGTGTTAAACTTGGTGTTTAGTGTAAGAAGTTTAATTTAGGTCATATAAGTTTTTAATTCCGCATTTAGTGACCATTAGATTAGCCATCACCTATTCACCCCCCCTCTAGGTGATTTTACACTTCATCCCAGTCATACCTTATTGATGGCACCGTAACTCTGACTGACCGCCTCAACGGTTTAGGTTGCTCTTGAGTAGCATTCTGTTTGTCTCCATCTGAATCTAAGGAGTCCTCTTCTGACCTTTCAGGCCTTTTAGGGCTATCTGAGAACTCGACTCTCTTTTTCTGAGTGTCTGTTGCCGAACTGTCTGAAGCTCCACCTTGCGCGTTATCCTCCATCTCTGACTTTTCCCGCAACATTGAATCTTCGTCAAAGACCACATCTCTGCTGGTAAAGGCGCTCTTTTTCTCAGGATCCCAAAGTCTGAAGCCCTTCACTCCGTTGGTGAACCCGATGAAGATACACTTTTTAGACTTGGACTCCAGTTTGTTCCTATTCTGACTATCAACCAAACTATATGCCGGGCAACTAAAATCCGTAGGGTTGAATAGTCCACAAATACTCCTCGCCATATCTCCTCTAGGATCTGAAGATTAATAGTTGTTGATGGTGACATGTTTACAAGATAATTCGCATGATTCACCGCCTCTGCTAAAAATCCTTCTGACATGTCAGCCTGTAATCTGACACTGTGGGCACGCTCTGTAAGTGTCTGATTCATGTGTGCTACTCCGTTTTATTCTGATCGCCCTGGAATACTTAGCTGGTGTTTGATATCCTTACTTGCTAAGTAGTTTTTGAATTCTTTGGAGGTGTACTCGCCTATTGGCTATTATCGGACCTCAAGACTTTCAACTTCCGTCCCGTCTGATTTTTCACCGAAGTTTTTCACTCATTGAACTTCTAAAATACTTCTAATTTCTGTTTCAAGAAGTATACCCAAATTTTCTTGAAAAATCATCCATAAAAATAACATAGTACCTAACACCTCCAATGGATGCCAGTAGTGAAGGCCCCAAACATCGTGTGTATGAGATGTAACAAGCCCTTTGTCTTGTGCTGAGATGCAGAGAAAGCTACTCTACGTTGCCTACGCATAATGCAAAATTTACAAAGATCAAGTTTGTAATATTTGATACCTGCTAGAGCACCCCTTTGTGTAGGACTTGAAGACCTCGCTCGCTCATGTGTCTAAGACGCATGTGCCAAAGTCTTGTAGTATCTTCCTTCTTTGTTGTTACTGAAGCATTACCAATAATAATGCTTCCTGTCAACTTGTATAAATTTGTTGTCCGTTCTCCTTTGAGAATCATCATAGAGCCTCTAGTAATTTTGATTGCTCCATCTGCACCAGAAACTTTCTACCCACGAGCTTCCAAAGCTCCCAACGAGAGAAGATTCTTCTTTAAATTCAGAACATGTCGAACGTTCGTGAGGTTCAGACTTGTCCATCAAACATCCTCATATGGATGTTGCTGATGCCAACAGTCTTACACACGTCGTCGTTTTCCATTAGGACAGAGCCTCCATCATAAGGCTTGTAGGTACTGAACCACTCCCTTTTTGGTGTGCACCCCGAGTCAGGTAACCAAGCATCTGAGTATTTATCTTTTCCTGACTCAGTTGTCAAGACATCACATGAATCCCCATCTACTTCTTCGATAACCCCGGCTTGATCTCACTTTCCTCTGGAACTAGCCTCATCAGAATCTTTGCCACCTTTTCTTTTCAGCATTTTCTTGTATTTCATACAATTTTTCTTGATATGCCCTGATTTCTTGTAAAAGTAGCAAGAAAAACTGCTAGACGCCTCTAGATCCCTTTTGGGTCCCCTACTCTTTGATCTTCCCCTCTGGCCCTTGACAAACAATCCTGAGATCTCCTCCGTAGAAGTTGTCTTCTTCATCAGCTCGTTGTTCTGGAATATCTACCAGACATCTTCTAACTCTAAGGTCTTCTTACCATACATGATGACGGTTGCCAAGTGGTTATAACTTGATGGAAGAGAATAGTGTAACAGAAGAGCTTTGTCTTCTTCTAACTTAACCTCTAGAGCTAACAATTCGCTTAAAATTTTATTAAAAGCATTGAGATGTTGTAGAATAAGCGTACTTCCTTCATCTGAAGGCTGTATAACTGCTTCTTCATGAAGAGCTTGTCGACAAACTCTTTGTAATGTACAGGCTCTCTAGCCTACACTAAAAACCAGCAGTTGTCTCCTCATTCATCACGCTGTAGAGGACCTCATCTAATAAGCACAATATGATCATCGCCTTTGCGTGAAAATCGATGTCGTTTTATCATCCTCCATCTTCGATGGCTTCTTTCTCAATACCAAATAAGGTCTTGTGTGTGCCCTCCTTCACGAGCAACGATGTTACTCGCATCTTTCACTATAGGAAGTTGGACTTTTTGTCGAATTTCTCCACCTCGAACTTGGTTGTCATGGTCATCTTGCTAGCCATCGCTCTGATACTAATTGTTGATGATCTATCGCCGATCAAACAACAGAGGAACACCAAGTCGAAGAATCGGCAGCGGAAGCGGAAGCGTAGAAGATCTACCACTAGCAAGCAATCACCACACACCCAAAGAACACAAGATTTAACATGGTTTGGCAATGTGCCTACGTCCACAGGGAGAAGGGGAGAAATATTTATTGAAGAAAATAAAAGAGTTACAATGAGATCTCTCTCACAACTCTCAATGGTAGAATTCTACAATTTCTCTTGAATTCTGGACACTCTTTCAAAAGGTCACCCTTGAGGGGTTTATATAGGCACTTGAGATGATCCTAATCCAACACGAACTCAAATCAGCACCTCCTTAGAGAAATAAGAAACGTGTATCCAAACCAAAACAGGAAACAGATTCGTATTAAGAAACTGCCAAAAACTTGAATTCTTCTTTAATGAATATGAGGCGCTCCAAATACTAACAACAATTCCTCTCATAATTTGTTGGTTAAGGCGTGCCACGAATTTGTGGCCTCCATGTCAGATTCCAGATTCCAATGCCTTAACCAACTCTGCTCAAACACCTCTTTTATCAGATATCATGCCCACTCAAATACCATGTGATAGTCAAGGAAAATTTTAACAAAAGTAATGAGGATATAGAACCGGTGCCCTTAGGAGAAGGCCTAGGGGTGTAAACAAAAATCATGAGGCCATGACCAATAATAGAAAAGGCTATTGAAAACCCAATGGATACTAAACAATATGCACAAATCTGACCACACCAAAAAGTAAGTTTAAAAAACAATTGTATTTTCCACTGGAAGTACCTGGATCACCAACAAGGAGCAAGTGAGATTCTCCACGAACCTTTGTTCCAGAAGCATCAATATGTTGGACACCTCCAATTAATGTCAACGCCACTAAAAATTTTAGATTTAGTCAGAACCATTGAACATATACCATGCATCAATTTAAAAGCATGATACCAAAATAGAAGAATGTGATTTCTCTTCTTTCTCTTCAAAGTGTGCATGCTTAGGCGGGGAAAGTGGTTAAGATCTCAATGTCTGGAGGTTCAATCAAATACACACAATTGAATACAACAAAAGAGTGAAGCATTAAAAAGTTCAGTACCTGCTAGTTTCACTGTGAAGAGACCAAAAACTTGAGGGCAGATTCCTTGCAGAATACAGTTTCTCCCTGAAATGATTATTTGAATTAAACTTGTATTTTAATCAAAAAAAATAACTTTTCCTGTAAAAGTGTGGTCATTAAAAAAATCACAAATTACAGTATACATACTCTTTACTTATCCCATTTGGGGGACGGGAAACAGAGAAAAGGTATTGATATTGATATTCTGAACATAGAAATTTTCCTACATTACTCAATACTAGGAAGAGCACATGATACGCATGCAAAAAGCCCAAGCCATTCTTTTACATCATCACATGAAATAAACAAATAATGAAAATAAAAAAGAATTTCAAATGTCAAGAAAAACATTAATCCTACCATGTAGAATGTGTGTATGTGTCACTGTACCCTCTTTTTGAAGACTTTATGAGATTTAAGAATCAAATTCAAGGTGTTTCTTTTACATCATCACATAAAATAAACAACTAATGAAAATAAAAAAGGATTTCAAATGTCAAGAAAAACATTAATCCTACCATGTAGAATGTGATGTGTCATTGTACCCTCTTTTTGAAAGCTTTAGGAGATTTAAGAATCAAATTTTAGGTGTTTCATTTATACCATCGTCAACGTCATCGTCAACGTCATCTAAGCCTTCTTCCATTAAAATGGTGTCTACAATACAGCAAGGCTCCAGAAGGAGTTTGACAAAATTTTATTAGAGTTGTGAACATGATCTCAACCCTTTCATAGTTGGTTACTAAAGAAATTATGGAGAAGAGAGGGGCTTGACATAATCCTAAAAGTTAATTGGCGTATTTCAGAAGAAAGGGAGAGATGACAAAATTGCTCAAGGAAAGTGCATTCGACTTCGAGCCATGCATAAAAACTAGAATCAAGCAGAAAACATTTCCTTGTGTTCAGTTTATCAAAATCCTAACTAAATTGAGATTCTGATTTGATCAATGTTCTTTTAGAAAACAAAATCCTAATTTAATAATCTCTATTTGTTATTTTATTTAAATGACTTATATGAGAAATCTCATATCTATCTTTCAAAGTGTGTTTTGCAATTATGATAGCAAAGTATATGTTATTTCAAAAAAGGAGAGGAGAAATATTGGATATTTATAATTGGGTGATAATAGAATATAAATAGTTTTGAATCTCTAGGTAACATAGACACTTAAAGTTTGGAGTTTTATTGTGTCTAGCACGTGTATCGGACATGATACACCTATTTATTATGTATTTTTTAAGAATTTGTTATGTACCAAGGTGTTGTATTATGTTGAGTTGTGCCCATTCAGGTATTTGTGTCCACACAACATATGTTGTGATTGGATTTCTTAAGTTTTCTATGTAATTATATTTATGATAGATTTTAGCATATAGCTAGCTTCTATAGATTACAATGGTAATCCAAATACATTGAAAAATTAAAACAATAAAATTCTAACTTGACGGGTCTACATTTATAAATATCAAGAGATGAGATGATTGAGTATTTAGAATCTTGAGGATGAGGATTAGATATGTAAATATTTGATTACAATTATTAAGAATTGAGTAAACATAGACTTAACTACATTTCAGCTTTAAAGATATGGTTAGGTTTGATAGATTCTTAAGGGATGCCAAATATATGAAAAGATTAAAAAACCTTAATGCCCAATGTACATCTGGAGAGAGAAAAGGAGGGGAGCAAGAATAAAGATGTTTCCTTTTAAGAATAATTATATATGAGGCAAGAATAAAGATGTTTCCTTTTAAGAATAATTATATATTAGAGGAATTTCAAATATATTAAAAGATTGAAAAAAATCTCAATACCCCATATATCCAATAGAGCGCAAAAGAGGGGATTTTTGGTTTTAAGAATATTTGTAGACGACGTAATTATTATGACCCAGAAAAGACATTTAATCAGATAACAGAAAATAGCATCAAGCCATCAATCTGAAAGTTGCATGTACATTTTGTATTTTAAATGATACCAAATGTAAAACTAGTTATGAATGCTAAATAATACCTTTCAATGGAGTGTCCTTAAAATCTGACCAAAACTGCTCAAATTTCTTCATAACGTCCTCAGGGATGTCAATTTCTGACTTTAATTCATTGGTTCTCCTGAGAACCAAAAGAACATAAAATCCAAGAATTCTCAGATGATTTGCATATAGAAATCCTCTTATAATAAGACCAAAAGAAATTAACACTAATGCATTCACAATATAGACTAGCATTCTAAGATTCTAAAGAATATAAAGTTATAAACAATGAAAGTCGATAATTAAAAGCCTTAGACACAAGCTAATCTTAGGAAAAATTAAAGTCATATGACAACCAAATAAAATAATGAAATTTGAGTATGATTACCAAAATATTGACCAAGTAATCTTTAAAGAAAGCTATAAGTGTAGATCAATGACACAAGTATCACATTCAACGTGAGGGAAAATGTGATACAGCTGTTTCCCATTATCTAGATACAAGGACAGAGGATACCATAATCTAGATACTAAAAGAGAGATGAATGGTGTATTGCAGGAAAGGAGAAAGGAGAGAGGTTGAGAGAAGGTAGTAGAATATCTAAAAAAAGAACTAAAAACAGTTAAGAGGACAAATATTCCCTACTTTAAACATGGCAATTAACCATAGGGACTCATGAAAAAAGAGGGCCCCATATTGTGGGGGACTAATATCTAAGTATTAATTTGTGGGGTACTAACATCCAAAATGAGATTCCAAATACAATTTCTGTTAGGGACCACGTCCCGGAAACTCATTTAAGAAACAATAAGAATATGGATATTTTATTTGATAATTCGAAATAGCAAAAGAGGGGCATCATGTCAAACAATCCTAGCTAAGACAAGTATCATATATGTGATGGAGGCCCACCATAGAGTAAAGATACATAATGGATGTTTAATCGGACATAGAGAAGTTGATTCAAAGATGCAGAATGAGCATGAAGATTCAAATGTAACCTTCAATATCTTACCAAGAGGACAACTCATAATCTTAATCAAATACAAACTGCACTCTTTTAGACTCCTGGTAAGTAGGACAAAAGGGAAGTAAATGTTATCACTAGACTCGATTTGATGTGATGTTGTTGTCTCATACCTTCTCTTCATCAACAACTTCATGTCATTTTCTCCATAAATCCTTTAGACCGGTCTTTATGCAGTTCCACAGATTTGGATCTTTGACTTGCATTTGTCACTTTTACGTGCTAACAAAGACCCCAAATTAAACAGATCTGAAAGTGAAGAAATGCAACTTTGTCTCCAATGCATGCAATCCAGACCCAAACCCCCCCCCCCCCCCCCCCAACACACACACACAGCGGCGGCGCCCAAATGCTACATGCCTACAACATAAGGCGAAACAACAGGCAAAATACTTGACCCAGAAACTGAGAGGCTGTGACTTGAAAACAGAAGTGGCTAAATGACAATGGACCCATTTGCAAACCCATTTTGAACATTACCAGAATGAGAACCAGGACCAAGATTGATGAATGAGTTGACATGATTATTGATCCACTTCCTCAAAAAACTCTTTTTACACACTTGCAAAGGCTTACCCATGCCCTCAACCCAAATGCAAGGTACTATCTGAAGGAAAAATAATAGGAATGTGGCATGAAAGATATTGCACTAAATTAATCCCAAAAAACACAAAAAATACACTAAAATGAGCATGTCATGGCACAACATTAAAATTAACAATCAGAATAGAGAATGTGTTGACTAATGGTTCGAAATATATGAGAAAGGACATGTACATCAAAAAAAGAAAAGGGACAATACTGCAAATTGCACTCCTATGATGAGACATGAACATGCTAGAATGTGATCTATTTCGCCATATGTCTGGGAAGATATTTTACGCAAGTTGAACTTAAACCATCACATGTAATTAACTCAACCATGGAATATAAACAAATTATATAAGATGGGATCATAAAATGATGGTATCTAAGGAGCTTAGGGTTCGAAACAGAAAACACTTTGTCGGAAGTTGTAGACAACCCCCCATCCTCAAAAAGAAGAAACAAACGAAGGAAAGAAGGGGGAGAACATCACCCACCTAAGCAGACCAAAAAGCTTTCCCTCCCAATTTCATCAATCGATTAGGCTCAAAGAGGATAATCTACAACATAAAGGTTCCCATATGCAAATCTAATTGTTGTTCATTGTTAAACTTTTTAATTAGTTAGTTACCTAATTAGGAGTCATATTACTATATATTATTAGGTTTCATACTTATATTATGAGTTGTAATTGTATTTGCTATAAATAAGAATATAGAGAGAGTACTCAATAACCCTCTCAGATCCTTTCTTCTCAAATTCTGATATAGTATTCAGTTTTGGTTCTCGTGCGTACCATCGCCTTCAGCTTCCTCTATTGCTCATTGGTACGATATTAGAGCCTCCTAAAATAAATTTTCTTCTAATTGTCGCCAAGTCTTTTGTGTGCCTGTGCTAGACCATACCAATATAGTGTGTGCCCAGCGCCGGGCCACTTTTCTTCCTTCATCTTCCTCTGTTGCTTTGGTACCAGAGAAATTTGAAATAAAAGTTATTGTTCATTGTGAACAGTAGCCGCAGCGGTAATATTTATGATGAACAGTAATCGTCGGGTACTATTTAGGCGGTTATTGCTCAATGCTCATCTAAAAAAATAAGAAAAAGGTCTTTGGCCATTTCCTCCATAAAAAAGAAAAACTTAGTTATCTTCAAGTTTCAAAACCCTACGCGTCTCCATGATCCAAATCCCTAGCCATCATCAAATGTCACCTCCTCAACCACTTTTTTATCATCAACTGTTGTCCTATTCTACAACCTATGCCTTTTCGTTGGAACCCTCGACTATCATGTTCTAAACCTATTTGCTTTATTCGCATCTGCAAACTACAGATTTGAGTCTACTCTTGTTGTTTTCATTTATTGCAATTGTATTCCGATGCAACTATTATTTTATTGTAACTATGTGATGTTGTTGCCACTACGCCAATAATAATCTCTCTGCTGTAAGGTTATGTTATCCTTCATCTATTATTGTTGCTTCAAGTTTCTTTATTGGTGTTATTGTTGTAAGAAGTTTTTTTACTTTCTACTGAGCCTAAGGACCTCCCAAATCTCTCTTACTGAGTTTGAGGATCTCTAAAAACCTCCTCTTCTACTGAGTTTGAAAGTTTCTATGATCCTAATTCTATTCAAGGATATGAATAGGACATTTCGTGTATTTTTTGTCCAAATGTTTGGTTCGATTCAGATTCAGTTTGCTTTGGTATTAATATCATTTATTCAGCAGACTGGCATCAACATTAGGAATTTTATTTTTTTGGGAGATATTTTACTAGTCTTTATAACAAGTTGGGCATGATTGATATCTATGTTGCAGCTTGAGGAGAAGTGTTAAACTCTTTGATTAGTTAGTTACCTAATTAAGAGTTATATTGTAATTACCTAATTAAGAGTTATATTGTAGTTACCTAATTTGGAGTCATATTGTTCTATGCTATTAGAAGTCCTACTTGTATTATGAGTAATTGTTTTGCCTACAAATAAGAGTATAGAGAGAGCACTCATCAACTCTCTCATATTCTTTCTACTCAAATTTTGATACTTGCATTAAGAAAGGGTATTTAGGCATATAGGCCCCATGTCTTTCATGTCTAGAAAAATACCCTCCAATCATCATAGTTAGAAATAGACCCCATAATCATAGGAGATTTCAGAAATTTGCCCCTCATATTATCTTCAGTTTGATTTTGGACAGAGAGAAAATACCCCTTGTACCCTGACTCTCCTGTTATCTTCCATCAGAAATATATTATTAGGAGCCTAGTTAGTTGGTTTAAGAGAGGAAGAAAAGAAGTGGGACAAGGTTACCAGGTTTGAATTAGAGAAAGATATTAAGTGAGGACAGGCTTTAATTATCCAAAGAAAGGGTAACTATGTTACTTTTCTAAAAATATTAGGCAATTGAACAGAAAAGGAAAGAGTTCACCTTTTATTCTTAAGGAATAACAGAGTGGGAATTTTCTATGACCCTTATGATTTGAGGGGTCAGTTTCTGAATAAGGATCTCATTAGGGGCTTTTTTTTAAATTCGGAAAAATTTGAGAGGTATAATCAGTTAAAATGAATTAATAGGTTTATCTTGTTCAATTTTCTTCAATAACCTACCAAAAGGAATATAAAAGGTCATCTTCCAACAAAAACAAGCACCTATGACACTATGCTCAAACATAAAAGACTAAAGTATATTATCATTCCCACCCTCGCCATCCCCGCTAAAGAAAAAAATCACCACTATTTGTCCAACTTGTCGTGCTTCTCCATGACTTCCTTCTACAAACTCCTGAGAAAAGTTCAACAAGAATATTTAAAAGGCACTTCTTCTCTGTGTCTTTGTGTGTGTTATGTATACGCTTTGTTTGCGTCTATGTGTGTGTGTGTGAGAGAGAGAGAGAGGGAGGAAAGGAGAGGAAGACCTGAGACACCACTAAAATAGGGTCTTTGTTGAGCCGTCACTACAAACTTGATCCACGCTAACCCATCATGTTAAATCTTACACTATTAAAGAATTATTAAACCGAAGACTAGCTGACTATAAGACTCAGTAAGAACACTCATTTTATATTAAAAGAAGCCCTTCATAAATGACTTTCATTAAATGAAAGGCAATTCAAGTAGATTTCATCTAGAAATGCTTTTATCTACTTTCTCCACCACCCGTTTGAATTAATTATCCCAATCCACACAAGCATTCAACTCTTCTATCATCATCATCAACAACAACAGAGATCTGTGAAGACCTTGCCCCTTGAGTTCTCGTCGAGGATTCTCAAAAAATATCTCCTTCGCTCTGTCAGCATGTCCAAGTCATAGCAGAGAAGAATGCTTCTAAAGCCTCCACTCACATCAATCTCTCCCCCTCTCCTCCCACACCGTCAGCCAGAACCCCAACCCTTCACCTTTCTTCTTTATTGTTTGCATGATAGGCGACTTCTCACTCATCAACATGTCTCCAAGATAAAGATTGTGCGCGTAGTGGCGGCAAGCCTAAACCAGATTTCTGTCACACACACACACACACACACACACACACATGCATATACATATACACATATATACACACATATACATATATACACACACATATACACACATATACATATACATATATATATACATATATATATATATACACACACACACATACATATACATATACATATATATATATATAGCAAGGATTCAATACACATATGTGTAACTAAGCTTAATTACACAGCATTTTTCACAGCACACAAATTTATAAGGTGGGATACAAACAAATTTTTGTGTGTGGTCCCCACAAATTTCGAATAACCTATTTTAAAAACTATTTTTGTGTGGTAGGGAGAGGTGTGTGTAACTTAAGTTAGTTACCATAGGTGTATTGTATCCTTGCCCATATACATATACATACATATATATATATACATTCATATATATATACACACACACACACACACATTCATATATATATATGTATGTGTATGTATATATATATACATACATATATATATATATATATATAAGTAAAGTGTTCCCATTAGGTCTCATTAGATTACAATCTAAGGAGGCGGCTTAAAACTCTAACATTCCGATTTTTTTCCACGATCCGACCGCACATTATCGTATTCATGTTCTAAGATATACACATATAAAAAAATCAAGTGATTTGGATTTCGTTTACTCATTGATCTAATCGTTCTATTTTGTTCTACTGTTAAAAAATCTTTAATATTTGAACCCAAAGAAAATAAGTAAACAAACTTCAAAACACGTGATTTTTTATATAAGTACATCTTAGAACATGAAGATAATAATGTGCGATCGGGTCGTGAAAATATCAAGATGTTGGAGTTTTAAGCCGCCTCCTTAAATTACGAGACCTACTAGGACCACTTTACCCTCTATGTATATAATGGCTCCTTCTAGAAAACTCTCATTCCCTTCTCCCACCGCCCCCTCCTCGCCGCCCTACTAGCACTCCTTCCTCTTCTCCCTCTGAACCTCAGCCTCCATGGGTCTCTGTGCATCAACCACCTCCTGCTCTTCCTCATTCTTATAGACTCTTCTTCGTGCACTTCTTTCTCCCTTCAGGCTTCCTCCTCTTCAGATCTGACTCCATCTCTATCTCCCGCCCAACTTGAACAACTGCGACGTTTATTCCCTGATCATGTTATCATCCCCCCTCAAATCATCGAAGAAGGCAGTAAACCCTGGTTGCGAGACTAATGGGTATTTCTATGTCATCCAGTTACCCTAAATCGTGCTCATCAGTCCCTTTCCTCTCTATGGGCTCTCCATAATGATTGGAAAATTATCCTAATGAATAATGGTTTGTTCATTTTTCACTTTGCTTTTGACGCTGATCGTGATCGAGTACTCCTTGATTGCCCCTGCGTGGTTGATGACGTTCTGGCTCTAGCTCCTTGGTCTCCAGAAGTCAGATCTTCTCTCTGAGCTATCTCACTGTTTTGTTTGGCTACGCCTCCCTGATCTCCCTCCGGCGCTCTTGACCCAGTCTGCACTTGACCTCATAGTCTCTAAGGCTGGTAAGCTTGTTCGTCATGATCCTAGCACTGACCTCCTGACCAAAGGTCGTTACGCTCGAGTTTTCATTGAGCTTGATCTCTCCAAATCCCTGCTACCGGCGTTGAGATCAGGCTTGTTGGTCTCTCTGTTCCCTCCTTTTGGCAATCTTTCTAATACGAAAACATCCACCTTTTTTGTCGTCGTTGTGGATGTGTTGGCTATCATACTCTCCTATGTTCTGCTACTTCGTCGCTGTCCCTCTAGTCGCAACTCCATCTGTTGGCTTGTCCACTAATGTTGAGGTGGCGCAAAGGGGGCGAGTCGCTTCTTCCCTTGCTGATGATGACATGAGCTTAGTTGACAGTGACTAGATGCTTGTTCGTTGGCGGCGAAAAACACTAGATCCCAACCACCAGGCCCTGGAGCTATCTCGAATGCCCCTGTTGTGTCCCCTGCATGTCTTCTTACAAGTGACTCGTCAGAGGCACGTGCTGCTGACTTCTAGGCACGGATATTTGCACCCACAAAGTTGATTAACACACCCTTTAGATTTTTACACCAATAAATTTGATTAACACACCCCCCCAATATTCATTAACTGCCCTTAATTTTTGAAATCTTAAAAAAAAAACAAAATTCCTAAACTACCCCTCCTAATTCCTAACCTAAGACAGAGGTTGAACACTCTCCCCCTCACTTTCTCCCCCCAATATCTCCCACAGCCTCTCTTTTAATTGAAATTTTTTCAAAATTTTGAATTCTCAATATCAATTTCTTCGTTAGAGAGGTCAGATCTCTTCAGAATAAAGGCAAATTCTCAATTCTACAATTCAGGTAACTCACTATTCCCTAATTTTTTTCAAATAATCTCAAAATCTTGATTTTTTTCTTCGATTTTTTTAAATTCAGTGTCTTTGATTGTTGCTAAGGAGAATGTAGGTTAGATTCTTTTGAAAACATAGCAAAAATTCAAACAATTTTAATCAAAATTAGTGGTTTTGGTGGAATTTTAGAGTTGGGCTCGAAACCTGTTCGGTCCTAGTAGGCCGAACAGATTATGAAGTGTTCAATCCATGATGAACGGACGTTCGTATGTCGTTCGGCCGCTCCTGGCCGAACAAATTTCTCATGTTCGGTTGTACTAGGCCGAACATGATTACATTGTTCGGCCTACAATGGCCGAACATCACACTAATGTTCGGCCTTCTTTGGCCGAATATTACTGTTAAGTTCGGCCAATATGGGCCGAACAGATTGTTAAATTTATGGGGTTTTTATGGCTAATATGCTCTATGACTATCTATTGCAGACTTGAGTGGTGCAGGACCATCTAGAGTTCGACCTACTGCTTCGAGTAAACACTCTAGACATGTGTTTCCCTCCAATATTTCAGAAATAAAGAAGGTTGAAGAAAATGTTGATATCGTAAAAAAAATATTTGAAGAGTTGACGTCATTTCCGAAAGGTCCTTGTTACATTTATATCCTACGCATCTTCAAAATACATATAGCAGCGAATATTTGGAATCAAAAAGAGATATTTTTTTGCATAATAATTCTTTTATGAAATATTTAGAGAATTTTTCATGATTTTCATTGTGCTCATTTTTTTTTTACAGGAGAAAGATCCTCTGAAACCCCTCTGTCACACATCAAATTTGAATGATTAGTCTGTTAAAGAACCCAATCGCCGCTTCAATAATTACGTTGATCATTCTGAATTGCGAGAGTTGGTTGATATTTCACATCGAAATATCAACTGCATATGGTTTCAGTTTTTGTGACGAGATGGCAGCCTGAAACCAATACTTTTCACATGTCACTCGGAGAGATGACAATAACATTGGATGATGTTGCCACGCTTATTGGCATACCGGTTGTAGGTCGATCCGTCAACCCCCTATCATGGAAGATGTAACAGAACTACTCATGCAGACACTTGGGGTGACACAGAAAGTTGCAAAAGATGAGCTGGTGATGAAACGGGGTAAATCTGTTAGATTGAAGTGGATCTGTTACCGCTTTTTTAATGTTACAAATGCTGACACGGATGTCCGAATTAAGTGCGCGGTTAGAGCTTATTTGTTTTATCTGGTTGGGTGCACTATATTTAGTGATAAAAGCGGAACACGAGTTTTTGTCTTGTATGTTAGTCCGTTTGAAGACCTGGGTGTGTTTTCAACTTATGCATGGGGCACAGCTACACTGGCATATTTATATAGACAACTTGAGTTTGCTTCCAGAGGTGGCGTTAAGCAAATTGCTGGTTATTTGTCACTGTTAGAGATATTATTAGTTTTTAATGCTTGTTTTAAAAAAACTTGTTATGAGTGTAAGATTAGTACTGGAGATTTTTGAAACAAACATGGATATGCGAGCACTTTTTTATTATGAGACCCCCACACAATATGGAATACACAAATGCTCTTCCACGTGCTTGCATGTGGGGGTCGGGTGATCGGCAGGAAAATTGTTGGACAAATTACATGCAGTCCGTGAATCTCTTAATTACTTGCAAGCAGATGAGGTAAATTAATTACTAAACAACTAAGCAATGCACATAATTTGGATAACAATTTTATTAATGTTAACTTTTTCATATGTAAGTCGTATGGAACTCATATCAAGAATCCATAGATCATCACATGTTCCTTGGTGTTGCCTTCTTCATGGGATGTATAAAGTGTGTTGATATTGTTGAACCATATCATCAAGAAAGAGTGTTACAACAGTTTGGTAGAGTGGAGATTATACCTCCTTCACTTATCCCTCCATCTCATTGTAGAAGAGGATACACTTTGATGCCGTACAGATTATCCTACAACAGTGTAGATCATTTTTAGGAGAGGTGGCGTAGTCATGTATTATCTGAAGAGGAAAGCGTGCAGTGACATATCAGTGAGAATCGATAGACCAGTACATGAACTGGTACCTCCAGATATCTCACACTGTAATTCAAAATCCAGTGTACAGGTCCGCGGGTACAAAAATACAAGCACATGCTACTGACGTTGCACCCAACATCCTTGCTCAGGTATAATATTTAAATATTTTTTAAAGTTTAAGCATAAATTTCTTATTTTGATGCATTTTCAAATTTTTTCAGCGTGTTGCTCATGCATTACGGATTTGTGAACACACGCTTCAAAAAAGGGTCATGGGAGAGCACATTATGCCCGCACATTATGCCTGCTTTATGCAATACCATTTACAATATGAAGCAAGCACTTAAAGGTGGTGAAGAAGAATATCCGATGAAGGATACTCAAATATATAAACGAAAGAAATAGAAATGTATTGTTTGCTTGTATTTGTTCTGTTAAGATGTTTAATTATTAAACTTATGTAACTTGAAATATTTAGTTAATTTTATGCAAAATACGTGTTTTGAGACTTTAATTTGATGAGTTATTTGTCTGGTAATGGGTAACTTCTCCAACCACCAGGCGCTGGAGCTCTCTCGAAGGCCCCTGTTGTGTCCCATACATGTGCTCCTGCAAGTGACTCATCAGAGGCACATGTTGACTTCTTCACTAATGGACTTCAAGTCTCTAGGCCCACTACTGGGCCTCCAGCCCCAATGAACCCTAATGGCCTTTTGGTCCCGACCCAGGATGCTGCTTTGGCCTTTTCTTTAAGCCCAGATTCTCCCAAAGAGTGTCGTTGTGCTATGATCGCCTATACACCACCTGAGCTCCAACATCTCTCCGTTATACCGGCGAGAGATGTCAAAATGTCTGAGGCTCCCAAACTCCCTCTTCCTTCTGTTTCGCAGGACTTGCATGACAACGATATTGTGATGTCTTCTGTATTGAAGAAGAAAGCTTCGACTTCGCTCTCTGCCAAGATCCGTAAGCGATCTTCTCAGAAGAGTCGCTGCAATCCTCCTCAACTGGACGATCTTTCTTTAGCTACTGCTTCCAGCAACCATACTATGGCTACAATGATAACTATTCCGGCAATCCCCCTTTGCCAACTGCTTTCGTTGATCCTCCTCTCTCGTCTTCAAGCTGAGCAATGTAAGAGAGTTTTGATTTTGTAAGGGACTGGTTTTAGGTTTGGAAGATAAGCTGGTTTATGTACTGGGCTTTCACTTTTTCTATATTTTCTGTACATCCAATTTATCATCAATAAAAAATTAAATTAACCTTTTAAATATATAGAGAGATAAACTTGTATCATTTCGGAAGGATTCGAAGCCGAATCCTTCCCACTCAAATACAACCCTACGGTATCCGATTACAAGATCCACTCCATTGAAGTTGATCTACATTATTCCAAGTAACTAAAAATCAAAAATCATATATTTTGAGTACTTTTTGCCCATCCATCAAGTAGGCGCAAAATGGACGGCTGAAATAGTTAGTTGGTTAGTTTAACGGTGTAGAATATTTGAATCTAACAAAAATATGTGAGTTTTTAAGTGTTTAGATCATGATGAAATGGTGGGATCGAAAATTTGTATGTCTAAAGACGTAGATCTAAGCAATATTGTATTTTTGGTCGTCTATTTTGTGCTTACTTGATGGATGGGCAAAAATATTCAAATTACATGATTTTTTATTTTTATTTACTTGAAATAATGTAGAACAACTTCAACGGAATGGATCTTGCATTTGGATGTCAGGAGTATTTGAGTAGGAAGGATTTGACCTCAAATATCCTTCCGGAATGACATGAGTATATATATTATAATATATATATATATATATATTATATATATATATATATATATATTAGAAAACACTTATCAAGACCTTGACACATGGACCGCTATACAAGCTTTCTAAAACATGCAAGGGTCTTGTGTGCATCGAGCTCAGTTGTCACTACAAGCACTCCATAAAGGTATGCAATCGTCTTACTCTCGATACACTATTGTACATCCTTGCTCCGATGTGGATCTCCTTTGTTGGTAAGTTGGATTAGGGTACAATCCCTCAACAAATGAGTACAAAGTTCTAGCATTGACCACATATCATGAGTTTAGGTTTTATGGCTCAAAGGAAGACAACAATTCAGGGACAAGGGGAAAGCTTTTGGCCTATACTTTGGGGTCTAATAATGAATAGTGGAGACATGTGCAAGACATAACATTTTGTCTGCACAAAGGGCTTGTTTACCCGCCCCCCCCCCCCCCCAAGGAAGGATGTATTGGTTTATCTATAGCAGGCAGTCGCCAGAAGGGACTAAACTATGCATGGTATTGTTGAATTTGAAAAATGAAGTTTATCGAAGTGCAATTTTTGGAGCTTGAAAGTCCTTTGATACAATTTTTATTCAAAGTGCATGCATGGTGATTTGGTCACTTGTGGATAGTCGTGGGGAAAGAAGGTATGCCATCAAGCTCACATGCATACCAACTTGGATAGAGTAGAGATTCCGAGATTCGTATGATTGTGGAAGCGTGATATAATAGGGTTTTGCAGATTTGAAGTTATTCTACAATGAAAGAAATAATGAAAGAATTGATGTTATTGTACAATGAAGGAAATAAACCCAAGGAAGCTAGATAATATTCAAGGAACCAGATGTACCACAAAAGAAATTGACTTGGGCATCTTTTGCGAGTTACATATCTTAGTTTTGTATCTCTAAAGCAATTTGGTTGCGAAAGTAGGGAGACATTTGTTGATCGGATTTGGGATATGGTGCCACCAAATTGTCATCCCAAATGGAAAGTGGTTGATCTAGATTTTTTAGATTTTTCCTTAATTTCTTCTGTAATTTAAGTTTTCCTCCTTTTCCTCTTTTTCTTTTTCTTTCTTTTTCATCTTTGGAGGAAAACTTCTTCTGTTGTAGTTGTCAACATGCATGTGTTAACAATATTTTGTTTGTTTAGAAGATTTCTTCTTTATGTTAAAAAAAGCACATTCTAAAAGAAAAAAGAGTAATATGCTTTGAAAAAAAATGATGGGTGCATTAGAGATGGAGGTGCGATCTAATTGGCGAGAGAGATCAAGTTCGAGCAGACAGCGATAAAAGACAAGGATCATGGGCAATGCTCATGGTCATGATTGGACGTGCACGAGCAATGTGAGAGATGTGTTGGAGATTGACCAGAGTGGTGTAGGAGTCGACCTAAATAAGCAGCAACGTCGCACAAAAAAGAGAGATCTAGTTGCAGTGGGAACGAGGTCGACGGTAAGTATTATTATAGTTGGAAGTTGAGCGATCAGTGCAAACGAGGTCGATGAAGATGGCCTAGACAAGATCGGCGACTAATCTAAAAGACACTGAAGCTACGGTTGAAATTGTTGTTTTCGACATCGGCGATGAGATCGAAGTTGATTTGGATCTGAATATGGGCGAATAACTCATTGACAGTGTTCTAAATGGCGGCCACAGCGGCTACATCGGCCGGAAAAATTTATCGGAGATGGGGATATATCAGGGATATTTTCAAAAATCGGACTATAAATATACATATCTTCTTGTCTTAAATCGCATCTCAATAAGACAATATATGCATAAATTATATAAATCTACATAAAACATCATACTTATATGTTTAAGACATACTTAACTTGATAACTTGCATTAAGCCTATGAATCCAAAATCACTATCCAAGTGTAGAATCTTCAAAAATGTCACATTGCCGCATCACTCGAATTACCCAAATACCTAACCTAGAAATTAAGTGTAAAACGCTATATCGGGTCCAAAATCGCTGAAATAGCGGCCGATATATCGGGTTCATGCCTATTTATCGGCGATTTTGAATGAAAAACGCTATATCGGTTTGGATGTGCCAAATCATTACAGCTAGGTGCCGTAAACGCAATATCGGCGCAATATCGGGGTTATATCAGGGATATATAAAACACTGCTCGTTGAGCAACTCGGTGACTTGATGACCTAGGCGTGATCTAGGTTTTGTAAAGGCACCTCGGCCTTATAAAGTTTTGTAGAGACTGACTTAAGTTGATGACTTGATGACTTGGGAGGATTTAGAGTTTTGTCGAGGTGACGCGACAAGTTGAGAATTGAGCCAGATGACAGAATCTAAAGTCTTTTAGTAGAGAAACTCTGATGGTGGAAGAAAATTTTAACAAAGCACAAAGCAAAAAAGTGGCTCAGCACTAGGCAATCACTAAGTGAGTAAGGCCCAGCGTACGCTCAAGTCCGGCTTGGGAACAAAGATCAACAAATAAAAGTTTGGATAGGCTCTGATACCATGTTAAATAAGCTGAAAAAACCGAATGGTGTGTGTTGATAAAGGCAGTGCTTGAGGATATATATACGCATACAATTACACAGTATGGAAACTCCTATGCTAGTATTACAATCCTATTCTAATTGTATTTCTTAACAACAAAAATATACTTCCTTTTTGGGTAGTTCTAGATATTACCAAAAACTTAAGAAGACTATATGCCTTGCTAAACAAGGAACATTTTTATTGAGTTCAAATATCAAAGCATATTATTGAGGTTCCTATTAAAGTCTCTTATCACTGCACCAAGACTCCAAAGTTATAGTAAGTCTTCTTACACTCTCACAGGTTTTAACGTCCTTTATTATGGGCCAAAACCTAGACTTTTGAATAGTAATTGCACACATTTATTGCATTATTCTATTACATTTTCACATTTATCATATAATAAATCTGTTAAATTTCTTATCTTAAATGTTTATTTTGCAGAAGATAATCATGGGGATAAAGAGGATAAAATCAAATAAATATCAGTTAAATTCAGATTTAACTAGATCTATTTGGTTAGCTGAGGATGATCCCAAATCCAATTGATTAAATTCAATTTTGGTGAATCAAGTGGTTAAATCTAAAGATCAACTGAGGATAACGTCAAATACAGAGTCTAAATCTAAAGGGATAAATGGATAGAGAGAAAATCAACGGATGAGATGAAGCAAATTTGACTCAAATTCTGACTGGATATATTTTAATATTTGAATCATAACTTTCGCTACCGAAATTTAAATCTAATGATTCAAGATGATTCAGAAAGAAGACCTAAAAGGCTACAACTCTTAAGTTGATCACTATTTCGAATTCTGTCATTTGATAAGTTATATTCAACAACTAACACGCCAACAAGCTGCAAATCAGAACTAAATATCCACATCAAATCAAGTTTGGAGATAAGAGGAGGATTTAAATTCAGAAATATCCAGCTTCCCCTATCTGCATACTCCTCTAACCTCTATATTTCTCCTATAAATACCTGCAATCTCAAAGGAAAAGGGGAAGGATCAAGCAGAGAGTAGAACTTAGGCTATTTTGTAGCTTGTAACTTAGGTTTTTTATTTTCTTTTATGTAATTTTTTTCATTTATGTAACTAAGAGGAGAGGAGAGTTTCATGGAGGAATAAGAGCAAGCTTATACCGAAGGTGACACCGGTGTAAGTAAGTCTTTTCTTCCATTGTAATTTGAATCAAATCAAGGTTTCTTTTTCTTCTTTACTCTTATTTTCGTTTGCTTTCCGCTTTTGTGTTTGTGAATCCAAATGACTCTAATAGCCTCGAAGTTGCCTTGCCCTTACAAGTGCCGTTGATGGCTTATGGTGATGGATAGCCATTCCTATGCTAGTGTAGCTTGCCCTTTTCATTTCGTAGTGTAAATCGGGAATGGGAAAGATCCTATTTGTCATACTTCGCTCGCCTTCAAGCAAAGATAAATCGTCGACACGAGTCAAAAGTAAGCAGGTAACGAAGAGGTAAGTATTTCTTTTAGGTTTTCTTTCTTTTCTTTTAACTCTCAGTTTAGAACACCACAATCTCCAAACTCTTTTATCCCTCTTTTCAATTTTTTGTATATATCAATTTGTCTATTTTCTCCACCTCTCAATCTGTCACCTTCTTCTTAATTTAACTGTAACTCCATTTTTCTCTTTTCTTTTAAAGAACTAAAAGAAGATCTTTAACCAGTTTCTGTAACCAAAAAAAAGAACTTGCTAAAAAATCTTCCATCGTTAGTCCCTCCTTGTGGATCACGACCCGTATAGCTACTTGCTAGTGCGGCAATATTGAGTAGTTGCGCTCTTTATTCTAAGTTCTGAAATTCTGTATTTTTGTGTGCAGGTAAAACCTCAATCAAATTTTAGCACCATTGTCGGAGAGGGATGGTGAGTTATGCTCTTTTTAGATTTACATTTTTGGTTAACTTTCTTCTTTGTTCTTGATGTACAGGTTTGACAACAAGGTATTTTTATTGCAGTGGACATATAAGTAGCCCTGAACTTTGCTCTAGAAAGCAGAGCCCAGAAGCCCTCAGATTTGCTACATTCCTGTGACAATCTAGAGAACTGCTAGCCTGTATTTTTGTAGGTTGGCTGAATTGCAAAGTTTAATATCTGTAGCTATTTATTTCCTTATTTGACTCATTGTATATACATTTCTAACACAACAGTAAAAGGTTAATTGTAAATGCTAAAAATGATTTAAACTATGTATTTAGGCACGTGTCTATTTCGTTACATTTTCTATTTACTGTTGAAGAGTGTTGGAGCCAAGATATGTGTGCATAGCATTTAGTATAAGGTTCATTCTTGTATGAAATATTACTTGAGTGTTACTTTTTTCTATATACTTGTACACTGCACTAAATTGATTTAAGGGTTTGTCCTATAAACAAGATAAGGTGGGAAAGTCATCACCCTCCCTTAGCCCACAAACAATCTCCTCACTCACTAATCCAAGCCTAACTAAAACTGAGTAGACGTTAACCATAGGGGCATCTCGGATTCAAATAGGAGACTGACCTAAGAGGAAAGTTGATTTGAATTTGACTCTTACCAAATCGGTGTCTAAGGTTGGGGATTGAGGGGCACCCCGAAGGCTGGTGGTTTGGCATAATTAGGCCCATTTCTTTAAGTACGGAAACCTCTCACCAATCTTGCCCCTACCTGACCGATTAACTTGTGGTCAGATTCAGCAATATACCCCACGTGGACAGTCTAACTAATTAGGAGTCGTTTAGGTCTGAGGTTTATCCTAACTTAGGTTAGATTTTTTTCTTATTTATTTGTTTATTTTTCTTTGTTTGTGTTTGACACCTCCTGTGTGATATGGCTTATAACAATAATTTTTTCAATTTTAATGGTAACTCATATTACACCCCTACCTTTTTTTCGGATATTACCAATCTGGCATATCATAACTTTAACCTTGTGTGTTGGATTGGTCTTATCGGAATCAATATAACCCATGCCCCCAATCTTATAACCATAATTTTCAAAATAATTTCAACTCTTCACATAGTCAATGGGGATTCACCTCCTCCGAGTCTAATTTTCAACCAACTTATCCTCCTTATCCATCTTGTCCACAATATTTTCAAGATTTATACTCAGTTTCACCAGTTCAAAATAGAAAACCATCAATCTTAAAATGAGTATGCATGAGTCCAAGCAACAATCACAAAATCTGACGGACTCACAATTTCACCACAAATTCCAAAACAAAACTTCATCTTTTCAAGTCCAATCACAACAAAATGATGAACCAATCGACTACGAAAAGCTGCTTGAAGCCATGATTCAGGCTCAAATCGCTCGTAATCATGACATAGATATAATGGTCCAAACTCTCTATTCTCATCGTTTGACCATTTCTGATGTTGCTAACCATTCTGTTAGAGCCGAAGAATCATGTTGTTTTGGAAAACAAGATTTCATTTCAGCACACCCATTTGAACTTGCCCAAACTCCAAATTTTGAAAATGACATTGACAGATTGGCAAGTTATCCCTTTCCTGAAATTAAACTTGAGAATGAATATGATCGTGAACCTCAACTTGGTGATTCAATTCTACTTCCTGATTCAATAATGACTCCGATGTCTTCACCTGATTTCAATCTTTTTTCAAGTCAACATTGGATCCTGTGCCAATTCATCATGAAATTGAATGACCAATCCTTTATGATCATCATATTGAACTTGACCAATTTCATACTTTTGAAAGTCCCATTGACAAATTGGCAAGTTCTCATTTTTATGAAATTGAACTCAATGAGAAATGTGACCTAGATTCTCAAATTTGTGATCCAATTCAAATTCCTGAATTAATATTGACTCCTATTTTATTACCCAACTTGAGTAATATTTTAGAGCAGTTTTGATTACCATACCAGTCATTCTTGAACTTGAATCACCAATATTAAGTTCATTCCGTTATTGGGAAATGAATGTGGACTTGAGTTTCAACTTCTTAATTTGGACCCACTTCCTAAACCAATCTCAACTCCTGAATCTTTACTTGACTTAAGTCACTTTCCTGAGTCGGTATTAATTCTCGTACTTCCTGAGTCCAAGTCACATTCTATCTTTTCACACCCCATTTTGGGACAAGGGTGTTGATAAAATTGATTCCAAATTTATTTGTGAAATTTGAAAATTAAATGGAGTAAAATTCTTAATAAAAATCATTCATATATACATCATTTTATTGGGTTATATTAGAGAGGTTTCTAGTGAGTTCCTCCGAACTCCACGCAAATTCGATTAGGCTGCATTTCGTGAACCAATCAGATCAGCACCGGAACCACCACCTTAAGGTAACATTTTCCTTCCCTTTCTTCTTTTTCATGCATCCATGCATTAATTCATACATTGAGGACAATGCATAAGATAGGTGTGGGGGAGGGTTCTAACATAACTTAGGTTTTCCTTTTTATTTAAAAAAATTAACATTTTTTACTTTCAAAAACTTTTTGAAAATAGAAATAATATTATGACCTATATTTTGTAAGAAATTAAGTCAATTTTAAGGAATAAGAAAATCAAAATTAGGATTTCCTATACTTGGTCAAAATAAGATTATTTGTTTAATTTTTAGGGTTAGGAAGATAATTTGTTAAAGTAATTTAGTCTTAATCTTTGCCTTGATGAAATATACGCACTTTATACACTTACACATTTAGGGTTCAAAAACAAAGATTCTTATGACTTATAAATATATATATATGTATACTTATGAAAAATGAACAAATCTAATTATTGATTAGCTAGGTGTTTTGGCCTAAGCAAGCATTAGTATTTATGCAAAAGATGATTAGATAAGTTTGAAAAAAAAGAAATATATATCTATAAAGATCCTCTGATTAAGCTGAGTATTTGTGCCTCAAAAAGCATAAGTATTCACGTCTAAAAGCGGTTCATACAATAAAATTCTTAGTTTTGTGGCCTTTTTTGCTCGAGTACTAAGTCCTTGGGGTGTTTTCTCACCCGGTGCCCTAAGACCGTTTAGCTTGGGAGTCACCGATTAAAAGCTCGTTACATGGGCAAATTAGAAAGCCTAATAGAACTAAGGAATAATACCACCAAAAATAAATAAATAAATAAATAAGGCATAAAAGTTAGAATTAAAGAACCTTTAGTTAAAATTTTTACGGTCACGAAAGTGAATATGACGTAGGGTAAAGTAATAGACTAGATGAGAAGTACAATTTAACTTTCTGCCTTGATTGATAACAAGTTTTTGAATAAAAACTAAGTTAAGGAATAAAAATTTCAGTTTTCCTATAACTTATAGATTACTTAATTTTTACAATAATACTTCAAATATTTTTCTCTTTCAAAATGTGTTTTCAAAATACTAATACTTTGTTTTTTTCTTTATGGATTTTGTGGGTGTAATCTACTGAAAACCCTCACGAAACAAAACTCGTCCTTTAGGGGAAACCCAGAGTTTTAACGGCTTATTGTACATACTCAGTGCAATCTCATAACCTGCGAAAGTGATCTAAAAATCTTTGATTTAGTTTTATTGTTTTGCTCGAGGACGAGCAAAAGATAGGTGTGGGAGTGTGATTGCACATATTTATTGCATTATTCTTTATTACATTTTCACATTTATCATATAATAAATCTGCTAAATTTCTTATCTTAAATGTTTATTTTGTAGAAAATAATCATGGAGAGAAAGAGGATAAAATCAAATAAATATCAATTAAATTCAGATTTAACTAAATCTATTTGGTTAGATGAGGATGATCCCAAATCTAATTGATTAAATTCAATTTTTGGTGAATCAAGTGGTTAAATCTAAAGATCAACTGAAGATAACGTCAAATATAGAGTCTAAATCCAAAGAGATAAATGGATAGAGAGAAGATCAACAGATGAGATGAAACAAATTTGACTCAGATTTTGACTATATACATTTTAATATTGGAACATAACTTTCGCTACCGAAATTCAAATCTAATGATTCAAGATGATCCAGAAAGAAGACCTAAAGGGGTACAACTCTTAAGTTGATCATTATTTCAAATTCTGTCATTTGATAAGTTATATTCAGCAATTAACACGCCAACAAGTTGCAAATCAGAACTGAATATCCACATCAAATCAAGTTTGGAGATAAGGGGAGGATTCAAATTCAGAAACATCCAGCTTCATCCATCTTCATACTCCTCTAACCTCTGCATTTCTCCTATAAATACCTGCAATCTCAAAGGAAAAGGATAAGGATCAAGCAGAGAGTAGAATTTAGGCTATTTTGTAGTTTATAACTTAGATTTTTTATTTTCTTTTATGTAATTTTTTTCATTTATGTAACTTGTTGGCCCAAAGGCCTATCACTCTAGTTTGATGATGATCAACTCATGTAGTTATAGTACTAATGATCTTGTGTTTAATTAGTTACAGATTCATGATCAAGATCTTAGTAGGTGTGGAGCTTCAACAAAGGATTTAAAGTCAAGTTTTGGAGCTAACACGGTTTGATTCAAGAACTTGTGCATCAAGACCACATCAAGTACTCAAGAGGAGTCTAGCTCTATGGATCGTGTTTGGACCAAGTCAAGAAGATGAGAAGACTTCAAGTGAAGACTTCAAGAAGATGAAGACTTGTGTCTAGGTTTGTTTTTATAAGATTTTGTTTTTAGATAAAATGTAAAGGATAGAATAGTTGGTGGATTGCTCAAGTATACCATATACACACACACTCTTGATTAGATGAGTTTTCATTAAAGAATTTTTTTCATTTTAGAAAAGACTTTCATTTTGAAAAATACCGGTTTGGTTTTTGGTATTCCAAGTATTATGTTTTAACCAAAACTATGTTTAGAACTTAAAGTCAAAAACATAGATATTTCACCATGTTTGTGTAGTGGATCATATCCATACACACTATGCTTTAAAAGAGTTTAAATATCTTGTTTTTGTATTTGGTGAAATTTTGGAAAAATAAGTTTTTGAAAAAATCAATTGGAAAAATACAGTTTTTGTTTTGAGCCAATTTTTCCGAGTTACAAAAATAGTTCAAATCTTTTGTAACATGTCTTAATTTTGTGCAAGCATGTTTGTTTATCAAAGTAAAGTGTTAAAACTATTTTTGTAGATTTTTCATGATTTTATAGGATTTTATTTAAGCCAAAACGACCAACATTTTAATCCCTGAAATTTTGTTTCCAGGCTTCAGCCGATCGACCGGGCGGTCGACCGACGTGCACAGACGTGCACGCCTAGTTCTGGCTGGAGGCCGGTCGACCGACCCAGTCGACCGTCCAGAGAGGTCTGCTCTCTGGAAAGGCCCCGGTCGACCGAGCGGTCGACCGGACAGAGAGCAGTGCTCTCTGTATCCAAGCCACGGTCGACCGACCGGTCGACCGTTGCCCCAACAGTCAGAAAAATGACCGTTCGAGCGGTCGACCGGCGGTCGACCGTCAGGCCATCTGGCTCCCAACGGCTAGTTTTTCTAGCTCTATAAATTGGGACATTTGGGGGCTATTTTCTACAAGATTTTCAAGTGGTTTTTGAGCTATTTTTTCCAACTCCATTGTCCATTTAGAGGTTTTCCCACTTGTTTAGAGAGCAAATATTTCCAATCAAAAGGGGAGTTTTATCAAGAGTGTTTTAAAAGTGATTTTCTTGAGTTTTCCTCCACCACTTCCATCCTTGTTTTTCTCACAAACACTTGAGCAACCCATTGACATATTCATTCTATAGGAGTGTTTTTGTGAGAGTGTTTATTGGTGATCAATGTGTCTAGATCACCAAGTGTTCTTTCTTGTATCTTGAAGAGGCGGACGGTTGTGTTCGCTGTGTTTCGAGTTCGAGTGCGAACTTGTTATTTGAGGTGCGGCCTCGGCGAGCTAGTGGGCTCGTGGTGTGTACGGGACTAGGGAGTCCTAGATCTTGTAGGTGCTGCGGCACCGAGTGATCCGGTGGGATCGATTCTAGTGGAAATCCTTCAAGTGTGAAGGCGGGGATGTAGAGCAAGTGTGCTCGAACCTCGAAACAAATCTCCCGTATTTGCGATTGCTCTTTCTCTCTCTCCCTTACTTGTTTATATCTTACATGCTATTATTGTGCTTATCTTTACATGCTTGATATTCATATTGTGCTTAATTGATATATGCTGGGGGATTGTTTGCTAACACTAGTTTTCAACCAAGAGAGCCAACGCGGCACCTCAACTCTTATTTAGAGGAATCTTGAGGAGTTAGTTCAGAACCCTTCACGATGAATTCGGCTACACTCTTGTGTTAAACTTGGTGTTTAGTTTAATAAATTTTTAATTCCGCATTAATTGACCATGAGATTAGCCATCACCTATTCACCCCCCTCTAGGTGATTTACAATTGGTATCAGAGCCAAGTGCTCTTGATTTGGGTCTTACAACCTAGAGTTAAAGATCCTCATTTTAGGCTAATCACAATATTTGTACACGCACCATGGATTTCATGTCACCTCCCACCTTTGACATTCTTAACATCCAAACTTGGAAGGTTAAGATGTCCTTGTACCTCAAGGCCCTAGGCATTCATGTTTATTTTGCCACAACTAAAGATTCATATTGTTTAAATGGCAAAAATAATGAGGCTAATATAAAAGCCCTAAATGCTTTAAGATCTACCCTAAATGATGATTATTTATCTAGGATTGCTAATCTTAATTCGGCATTTGTAATTTGGAACTTGTTGACCTCCCTTGGCAAAAAAGATCTATATTATGCGGGGAGCGACTCGGATGTTGGAAGCGACACCTCCAACGTGTGCTACATGGTCCAAGGGGATAACCCCCTTGAGGTAACTACCGAATCTGAGGTAGAAGAAAATGACATGTCATATGATGAACTTGCTTCTTTTTGTCAACAACTCTTAGAAAAATATGACATGCTTAGAAAAGATAATAAAAATTTGAAAAAGAATTTTGATTGCATGATAAAAGAAAATGATTATTTTAAAAATAAGATTGCATGTTTTGAAAAAGAAAATGAGAATTTGAAAAATGAGAATGTTTCCTTACTTTCTAAATTGAATGATTTTTGTGAAGGAAACACTACTTTGAAAAATAAAGTTGTTTTGGTGGAAAAACAAAAAGAAGTTGCTTTGCAAGAAAACAACTCTTTAAAAAGAAAAATGGTTGAAAAAGAAAAGAAAAATGTTTCTAAAAAGAAAAAGACTATTGATCATGCTCTTCATGCCACAACCTTTGATAAAAATGAAGTTAAATTTTTGAAAAATAAAATTAATTGTTTGAGCTCAACTTTGAGCACATGTGCATTTAATCATAAGAAGTTGGAGTCCTTGTTTTCAAAGAAACAAGTTCCAAATATTCATGCACATCATTCACATCATGCATATGTTACACGTCATGACCACACCCACACTTATATGCATCTTAAGGTGTACAAATGTACACATTGTGGCCGCAAAGGCCATTTAGCAAAATTTTGTTATGATAAGATAAATTCTTTAAATTTTGCTAATAAAAATGTTTGGGTTCCTTATAAAGCTAACCCCCAAGGACCCAAAAGAAAATGGGTACCAAAGTCCCCACCTTGTGTATTTGATGTAGGTGAGGGATCTCACAAGACGTGAGAGATTTGGTGCCTTGGTGGTGTTGCATGGACTGGAAGGACACATATTTGATGCGCCGCTATCAAGGAAGTTTGGTGGGACAACCACCATATTTTGGAGACTTAGAGCATAGTTCTTTAGTTTGGTAACTATCTCTAAACCCCTATTTTATTTATTTACATGCTCTTTCATTTGATGATTATTTAGCATGTTCATTTGTGCTTCATGTGGTAAATACATGATTAGATGTAGTATTAGTCAAAACTTGTATTTATACGTATATAAATAGTGAGCAACAAATTAATTCATATATGTTTGCACTTCATTGTTCTTTTGTACTCACTATATGCATATGTATGGGCCAGTTTTGATGATTCTCTCATTTATCCATGTTTTGCCTATTTTTCATGTTTTACTTCATGTATATGTATTTTGTATTCGAATCTAATAAATATACATGTATACCCCATGAGTCATTTGCCTTCATGCAATTTACATTATGGACTCCTTTTATGTTTGGGATATGTATGCATATTGTTAGGATTGGATAAAAACATACATATGCCTAGAATTTTGTTTTTAAGATGAAAAATGAATTTTTTATGAAAAATGAATTTTCATGACTTGTTTAATAAAATAATATTCATGTTTGTTTTTGGAGCTTTATTGATTATTTTCATGAAAATGCTATTTACATGATTTTTGAACACTCACACTTTATTTTGTTTATTCATGACTTTATTTCATGATTATTTTTTGAGCCTTATAGATTTTGAGTGTCAACTCTTGTGTATTTGGTATGATTCATGAAAAAATATGATTTAGTTTCATATTTTGAAGGATCTCTAACTAGTTTTCAAAAATTATCTTTAACTAGTTATCTATTCTTCAATTTGGTAGTGGTTTTCACTACTAAAATATTTTCAAAACATTATTTTTGAAAACCCCTTCCAACACCGTAATGGGAGGATGGATGGGCGATTATGCCTTGTAAGCTTCATTGAAAATCTTTTATCTTGAGCATATGAAGGGTGGAAGGTTATGAGTTATATACTTGATCTCTATTGGTATTTTCATTTTGTATATACTCATATTTTGTTTTCTATATATGTATGCTTCATTTCAAATAATATCAATTTCTATTGGTATACTTATTTTCATACATATATATGATTTATTTGTGCTTAATTTAAAATAGGTTTATAGGCTTAAAGCACAAAGTTTGTTTATACTCAGCTTGATTCAAATTCTTATTTTCAATTGGTATCTCAATTGATTGTTTAATAAGCAGTGTTTTAAATGTCGGCCGACATTTTCGAAATGTCGGCCGACATTTCGTTTTCAAGCACTCACCGCCACGACATCCCCATCCGCATTTGAAATGGCGTTTTGGAAAATGTCGGCCGACATTTCGGGAAAAATCCGATATGTCGACCGACATTTCGGAAAAATGTCGGTCGACATTTCGGGAAAAAACCAGTATATTGATTGTCTTGGAAGTTGGAGCAATTGAGAAATTTTAACAATGGATTAATGTATATATGTAAAATGTTTAAGTTAAGTATATATATATCCTAAATATATTTATGTAGTTTTGCATAAGTTGTATATGTATTACCTTGATAAGAATTTTAAAATTACATCATTTAAGCATGTAGGATATATATTTGTCATTCGTCATGACGTCCGAAATTTACTAGATGGCCCCGAAATATCTCCGAAATCTGAAATCCAACATTCGATTACGACATCCGACATTTCCCTGATATCTGACATTTAAAACACTGTTAATAAGCTTATGCATTAGTTTTAAAATTGATATTTTTATTGATATCAAAAATATGCAATAATTTTCATTTGGTATAATATGATTCTATTTTTGTTTAAAATTCAAAATTTGTAATGTTTATTTACAATTAGTATTGGTATCTTAAAATTTGATTACAATTGGTATCTTAAAATTTTGTTTATATGATTTGATTTACTAAGATATCTCAAAATTTGTTTTATTGAGAAAAACTCAAAATTTGTTTTAATGAGAAAATTAAAATGTTTTGATGTGTATTGTCTATATGCAAGGGGAGCTTAACATCTCTTCTGCGTATAGATTCATGTTAAGTGTATCTTATATTGAGGAGCTTGACAACTCTTCTTTATGCGGTAAACGTGTGTAGGCGGAGCTTCACATCTCCTTTTATGCATTACATATTATGCGTTATGTGAATTAGGGCTTGTCATCCTCCTTCATATAATGTATATATGTAGGGAAGTTAACTTAGCGTCTTCCTCTTCATGAATGTATATCACATATATCCTTTATTGATTTGTTTAATGTCATCCCTTTTATTGATTTTTGCTTTTGACAAAAAGGGGGAGAAAATTTTGTTTTTACTTTAACCCCTTTGTTGATGATTGACAAAAAGGGGAGAAGTATTTTAGTACATATGCATGTTTTTCTTACTTTATTCATAAAGGGGGAGAAGGTTTTATATTTATGCATATATGTTTTGTATTGCAAATAGGAGAAAAAGAATTTGATTTGTTTTATACTTGTTAGCATGTTTATCTCCATATATTTGCATACATGTTTATGAGCATTCATTGCATATTTATTTGTTTATTTTATGCATGAGTTAAGGGGGAGCTTCCTTGAAGCTTTACTTTAATCCATGCATATATAACTCCATGAGTTTTGTCATCATCAAAAAGGGGGAGATTGTTGGCTCAAAGGCCTATCACTCTAGTTTTGATGATGATCAACTCATGTAGTTATAGTACTAATGATCTTGTGTTTAATTAGTTACAGATTCATGATCAAGATCTTAGTAGGTGTGGAGCTTCAACAAAGGATTTAAAGTCAAGTTTTGGAGCTAACACGGTTTGATTCAAGAGCTTGTGCATCAAGACCACATCAAGTACTCAAGAGGAGTCTAGCTCTATGGATCGTTTGGACCAAGTCAAGAAGATGAGAAGACTTCAAGTGAAGACTTCAAGAAGATGAAGACTTGTGTCTAGGTTTGTTTTTATAAGATTTTGTTTTTAGATAAAATGTAAAAGACAGAATAGTTGGTGGATTGCTCAAGTATACCATATACACACACTCTTGATCAGATGAGTTTTCATTAAAGAATTTTTTTCATTTTAGAAAAGACTTTTCATTTTGAAAACTATCGGTTTGGTTTTTGGTATTTCAAGTATTATGTTTTAACCAAAACCATATTTAGAACTTAAAGTCAAAAACATAGATATTTCACCATGCTTGTGTGTAGTGGATCATATCCATACGCACTATGCTTTAAAAGAGTTTAAATATCTTGTTTTTGTATTTGGTGAAGTTTTGGAAAAAAACAAGTTTTTGGAAAAATCAATTTGAAAAAATACAGTTTTTGTTTTGAGCCAATTTTTTCGAGTTACAAAAATAGTTCAAATCTTTTGTAACATGTCTTGATTTTGTGCAAGCATGTTTGTTTATCAAAGTAAAGTGTTAAAACTATTTTGTAGATTTTTCATGATTTTATGGGATTTTATTTAAGCCAAAACGACCAACATTTTAATCCCTGAAATTCTGTTTCCAGGCTTCAGCCGGTCGACCGACCGGTCGACCGAGGTCTGAAGTCGGTCGACCGGGCGGTCGACCGACGTGCACAGACGTGCACGCCTAGTTCTGGCTGGAGGCCGGTCGACCGACCCATTCGACCGTCCAGAGAGGTCTGCTCTCTGGAAAGGCCCGGTCGACCGAGCGGTCGACCGGACAGAGAGCAGTGCTCTCTGTATCCAAGCCACGGTCGACCGACCGGTCGACCGTTGCCCCAACAGTCAGAAAAATGACCGTTGGCGGTCGACCGGCGCGGTCGACCGTCAGGCCATCTGGCTCCCAACGGTTAGTTTTCTAGCTCTATAAATTGGGACATTTGGGGGCTATTTTTTACAAGATTTTCAAGTGGTTTTTGAGCTATTTTTTCCAAGAGTCCATTTAGAGGTTTTCCCACTTGTTTAGAGAGCAAATATTTCCAATCAAAAGGGGAGTTTTATCAAAGTGTTTTAAAAGTGATTTTCTTGAGTTTTCCTCCACCACTTCCATCCTTATTTTTCTCACAAACACTTGAGCAACCCATTGACATATTCATTCTATAGGAGTGTTTTTGTGAGAGTGTTTATTGGTGATCAACGTGTCTAGATCACCAAGAGTTCTTTCTTGTATCTTGAAGAGGCGGACGGTTGTGTTTGCGATGTTTCGAGTTCGAGTGCGAACTTGTTGTTTGAGGTGCGGCCTCGGCGAGCTAGTGGGCTCGTTGTGTGTACGGGACTAGGGAGTCCTAGAGCTTGTAGGTGCTGCGGCACCGAGTGATCCGGTGGGATCGATTCTAGTGGAAATCCTTCAAGTGTGAAGGCGGGGATGTAGAGCAAGTGTGCTCGAACCTCGAAACAAATCTCCCGTATTTGCGATTGCTCTTTCTCTCTCTCCCTTACTTGTTTATATCTTACATGCTATTATTGTGCTTATCTTTACATGCTTGATATTCATATTGTGCTTAATTGATATATGCTGGGGGATTGTTTGCTAACACTAGTTTTCAACCAAGAGAGCCAACGCGGCACCTCAACTCTTATTTAGAGAAATCTTGAGGAGTTAGTTCAGAACCCTTCACGGGAAATTCGGCTACACTCTTGTGTTAAACTTGGTGTTTAGTTTAATAAATTTTTAATTCCGCATTAATTGACCATGAGATTAGCCATCACCTATTCACCCCCCCTCTAGGTGATTTACAATACTAAGAGGAGAAGAGATTTTCATAGAAGAATAAAAGCAAGTTTGTACTGAAGGTGACACCGGTTTAAGTGAGTCTATTCTTCTATTGTTATTTGAATCAAATTCAAGGTTTCTTTTTCTTCTTTACTCTTGTTTTCGTTTGCTTTCCTCTTCTGTGTTTGTGAATCTAAATGAGTCCAATAGCCTCGAAGTTGCCTTACCCTTGCAAGTGTTGTAAATGGCTTATGGTGATGGATAGTCATTCCTATGCTATTGTAGCTTGCCACTTTCATTTTGTAGTGTAAATCGAGAATGGGAAAGATCCTATTTGTAATATTTCTCTCGCCTTCAAGTAAAGATAAATCGTCGACACGGGTCAAAGGTAAGCAGATAACGAAGAGATAAGTAAGTATTTCTTTTAGGTTTTCTTTTTTTTCTTTTAACTCTTAGTTTAGAACACCACAATCTCCAAACTCTTCTATCCCTCTTTTCAATTTTTTTGTATATATCAATTTTTCTATTTTTTCCACCTTCTCAATCTACCACCTTCTTCTTAAGTTAACTATAACTCCATTTTTCTCTTTTCTTTTAAAGAACTAAAAGAAGATCTTTAACCAGTTTTTGTAACCAAAAAAAGAACTTGCTTAAAAAGCTTCTATCGCTAGTCCTTCCTGTGGATCACGACCCACATAGCCACTTGCTATTGCGGTAGTATTAAGTACTTGCACTCTTTATTTTAAATTCTGAAATTCTATATTTTTGTGTGCAGGTAAAATCTCAATCAAATAGCGATATTTATTTATAAATCTTTTTTTTAAAATAGGCATCTAGAGGGAATTGAACCTAGGTTGCTCCGTTACCATATTTAAGTCTCTGCCACTACACTAAAACTCTTTGGTTGTGATAAGAGTTGAGGGTAATATTTTTATATTCTAACAGTTTCATTTTAGTTCCATTAGAGAATCCCAAAGAAAAATATCTAGCAACTTTGTCATACACTTTTGAATTCATCCAACATATGCAAAGAGAGGAAGTATCATAGAAAATAAAGGAAACCATGAAACCACATTCCAAAAACACTTCTAAAGATGAATCATCAAAGTATGATATGTGATGAGGACATCACCAGTCGTCAGTTGTTTTTTATGCCTTAGTTTATTTTTGAGTTATTGTCTATTTTGTGTAAGTGTTTAGTGCCACATCGGTTATTCCCTAAAAATGTTTTTTATAAAAAGCCTATAAATAAGTATTAGACTTCTTTTATTCAGTAGACAATGATGAAATAAAAACTTTTCAATTAAATTTTCTTGAGTGTGCTCTTGAGTATTGGAGTGTGAAACCCGTAGTGTAAGAGGTGTGATATCCAAATCTACCTGATTCTATCTCTAAGCCCCAATTCCTCTTTTCATTTTTCTTGTTAACTATTTCCCAATTTTTAATTTGAAGGTGATTACGATCATACCCGTTTTACATCAATTTGGCATCAGAGCTTTGGTCCCAATCTCCTTTGAATTTCATCCCTTCTCCAAAACCCTAAATCTAAATCCTTAGATCTACTTCAAAAAAATCTTTGTTTCTCCAAACCCTAACTTCTTCCACTTTCCAGATCTAGACCCAAACCCTCGATTACTCTAAAAAAATTACTGTTCATCGCGGTTACTGTTCCGTGAACAGTAATCACCGCGGTTACTGTTCCATGAACAGTAATCACCCTGATTATTTTCATCTCCCCCACCCCCAACCAGTCTGGAGACCATTTCTCGTCCGTTCGGAGTCCATTTCAAGCTCTGTTCGAAGCGTTGGGTTCGTGACTAAGCCCCGGAGCCACTAAAGAGAATTTGTAGTACTATAGTAGCAGATCTGACCTCAGGGAGCCTATATTTGGAGCCATGATTGTCCCTGCAGCAGAAAATTAGCATTTCAGGCCACATTTTCAGCCTGATTTGAGTCTCGTTCAAGCCACTGAGATTCTTGGGTAACTTTTGATCTTTATTCACTAAATTTTATTCATGAAGTTTTACTTTTGTGACAAATACATATATACTAATGGTAATGAGAAGGAGGTTGAAAGGGACATGTATGCAATTCTCCCATATTTTCGGGGTTCTAATGATTTTGATGGGTACGAAAAGTAGGAAAATCATCTTGAAGATTTTTTCAGATATTTTGCATTAACACCTGCGCAAAGATACCACTATGCTTAAATGAAACTGACTAGAGAAGTTTATTGGTGGTAGGAAGATAGTCATATTAACTTTTGAGATTAACTTATCTTACAAGAGTTTCTTCGCACTCGATATGCCTCACACCTCGATGGGCCACAATTTAGCGTCTGATCGTTGAATGTAAGGAGATTCTCGTTGGCATAATAAAGATGCTAGAAAACAAGGTGATATAGGTTGTTGAAGATCCAAAACCAGAAGTTGATGATAAGCCCGGGCCAGAAGTTGTTGCTAAGTTGGTATCACAAAAAGAGAGATTTCCCGACATCCCATAGAAGCTATAAATCTGCCTATTGAGACCCTTATAGATCTTCCAGCAGAGCCTTCTATGGATCTAGGACCACGATGGCAGCTATGAGGTCCACGTTTTTCTTTCCTGATGTGTACGATCCCCTGCAGATCCTTATTCGCAAGAGATCGATAAATTGGTATACAGTGGAGTTGAGTTGACCTGTCACGCTGCATGTATCTTACTCGAGCTCCCATCGACGGTCACCTGCTTGTCACGAAAGCCAGTTCCACCACCACCACGGCTTCGATGTAATGAACTAGTGTTGTTACCACGACCACCACCTTAGCCCGATTGAGATGCGTCGTGAGGGAAGCTCTCACTTGATAGGGTCGAGTTTCTCTCACCCCAGAGAAAATGATGAGGACATCACCAGTTGCTAGTTGTTGTTTTTTTATGCCTTAGTTTATTTTTGAGTTGTCTTTTTATTTTACGTGGGTGTTTAGTACCACATCGGTTATCCCCTAGAAATGTTCTTCTATAAAAGTCTATAAATAAGTTTCTTTTATGCAGTAGATAATGATGAAATAAAAACTTTTCAGTTAAATTCGCTTGAGTGTGCTCTTAAGTATTGGGATGTGAAGCTCGCGCAAGGGGCGTGAAGCCCAAATCTGTCTGGTTCTATCTATAAACCCTTCTCTTTTCATTTTCCTTGTTAAACCCTAGTTCCTAATTTTTAATTTGACGGGGATTGCGATTCTACCCGTTTTACATCAATATGTCCAGCCATTTGCACAAACAGATCTCCCCTCAATTGACAAAACTTAGAAGAAGAATCCAATATATGCATGTTTCAACCAGATCTTTGTGCATGATTAAATTACACAAACTGGAAAGAGTATGCTAGATTGCTTGGTGGTTTCTGCAACATTTATCTCTGCAGCTTATGGTAGTCAGGGATGAATGATGATAAAGGCGAAAATAATTAAACCATAATTATGTGTCAGTTCCAAGACCAACCCCCCCACCCCACCCCCACCCAAAAAAAAAAAAAAAAACGCTAAAAGAATAAATGCTTGTAAAGAAACTGCAAATGGAAATATATAAACAGATCTTGTCAAATTGTATGTTAAAAATTTTGATACGAAATTCGACGAGTCGATTGAAACTACATTATTGTGTTCCACATAGAATAAGCTTCGTATCTAAGGATAAACCTGATGGTGTAGTTACCTTGCATGATTAGCAATTAATATAGGATCAAGGTCACAACGAACATCCTTTAGATCTGAAGACCATTTTGCCGATAAGACCCCTGTAACTATCACATCATCTGAAGCATGGAAAATTAATGGTATGTCAGGAGAAATTGGTACAGGAAGCTGTCGAGACCTCACAATGGGATCCAACCACTAAATTGAAATGTAAAAAAGAACTAATGATATGGTATAGGAAGCTGTGGATACACGTATTGACAATGGATCCAACAACTACATTGAAATTAAAAAAAAATGTGAACCTATAAAGACAACTGTTATGAAATTCTGCAATAAGCAAAGCTACATAGAAGAAACAGTCATAAATTCACCAACCCAAAGCAACCAGTCATAAGAGAGAAACTGTAGTGTTTCTAATTAATTATTTTGTCTCCTTTTAACTTCTATAACCATCCCCAATCATTTTATCCTAATTTGTCATAATTAGATCACAATTAAAAGAAACAGTCATAAACTATAGCCTACAAGTAAATTCACCAACCCATGGCTAGGCATATTGGCTCCCGGGACTCTAAGTAAATCCTTAAATGGCGACGAGGCAGGCAAAAGAATGAATAGAAGAGAAGGAGCAAAAGGGTGACAAGGTGGGGAAACAGATGACAACTATTTTGGAATTACCACAATCATAAAGATTAACAGCTGTATTTACTTATCTAGTGCAAGGATCTACCTTAATTGTAGCCCACAACATCCCAAAATGAGTGATTCATATCCATATCTTTACATTTGCATCCTCTCTTCCCCCACACCCAAAGGAAGAACAAGTTGTTGGCCCAAAGGCCTTCCACTCTAGTTTTGATGATGATTAACTCATGTAGTTATGTGTACTAATAATCTTGTGATTTTAGTTTCAGATCATTAATCAAGTTATTAGTAGGTGATTAGCTTCAACAAGATGATTTTGAAGCTTTCACATGTTGATTCAAGAGCCCGAGCGTCAAAGATCATATATAGCACTTGCTCGGTGGATCAAAGAGTTTTGGATCGAGTCGGCTTGGAGATTGCGCTCTACAAGAAGACATCGGTACCTAATTTAGTTTTGTGTTTAGATCCAAATTGTAAAGATTAGAATAGTATGATATGCTCAAGTTCACAAAACACACACGTTTCATGTTTTGGTTTTCGGTTTTAGGTTTAACCGATCTTGGTTTTCATGAATAGATAGATCAAAACAAGTTTACATGGTTTAATGTATATTAGATTTGTTCTATATACATGCATGCTTCAACTCTTAAACAAACTTGGCTTGATAGTCTATTTCATGTGTTTTATGTTTTGGTAATTCTAACAAAACATATTTTGGAATTAAAGTCAAAAACATGGATATATATATATATGTTTCATGTATATAGGATATATCCATATACATCATGCATAAATGTTGTTTAATATCATGTTTTTGTATTTGGATGAGTTTTGGACAAAACGTATTTTCTATTCAAAAATCCAAGTTTTTAGAAAATACAGTTTTTGGTTTTTGGCAAAATTTCTATAACACAAAAATAGCTCAAAATGTTTGAGATTTGTGTTAAACTTTTTAACACAAGTTTGTATTTCAATATAAAATGAGAAAACTATTTTTGTGGAATTTTAGAGATTTTATGGGAATTTTTTTAAGTCTTTAAAAACCAGTTTTTCCCTGATCTGCAGCTGCCAGGCTAGGCCGGTCGACCGACGTGCACGGATACGTGCACGCTGGCTGCCCCTTTAGCCGGTCGACCGCACGGTCGACCGACTGAGAGCAGGTTGCTCTCTGTTTGTTTCGGTCGACCGGACGGTCGACCGCCCAGAGAGCCGTTGCTCTCTGGTTCTGGGGACGGTCGACCGCACGGTCGACCGGTAACTGACAACGGTCAAAAATTGACCGTTGGACGGTCGACCGGACGGTCGACCGGTAGGTCATTTTTGGCAGTTTCTGCTGCCAACGGCTAGTTTTCCAAATGGGCTATAAATACCCCATGGGAAAGAGTTTTTCAATAAGATTTTTTGTGCGAATTTTCCTGACTCTCTAGTATTTTCACAGCAATCAAAAGAAGTTTTGGGCTTTAAATTGTTCAATCTATTTGGTGTTTTTGTTAGGGTCTGGAAAATCAAGAAAGGGTTTTTGGGAAAAGATTTTGATTCAACTTCTTCATCTTGGTTTCTAGTTTTTCCCAAAGATTTTCTTTGAGTTTTTGATTTCCATTCCTTTGGTTTTCTCTACACTTGAGCTACATCTACTATCTTATTCTATAGGATCTTTGTGTGGAAAGAAATTGTTTGTGGTTGTTGTTTAGACCACCAAGTTAAAAAACCCAATCTTTGCTTGGCTTTGTGCCTTTCCCTCATTGTGTTGAGAAGGTTGTGCATTTGGGTTGTATCCCTCAAGTGGTGAGGTGATCCTTGTGTAAGCTTTGTGCTTATCCCTCAAGTTGTGAGGTGATTGTTGTTGGCTTGGAGTTGTGCCTCAAGGAGGAGGTTGTGTTTGTAAGGAGAGGAGTTGGGTACTCCTTGTAATTGTTATTGCCCCAAATCCTCAGTGGAGGTTCCCTTTGTGGGAGTCCTTTGTGGACAAGCTAGTGGACTTAAAATCCTTCTGGGTGAAGGCGGGGATGTAGAGCTGGGTGCTCGAACCTCGAAACATATCTTGTTGTTTGCGCTTGATCCCTTGGCTCTCTCTCTTTACTTTGTGCCTTGCTTCTATTCATATTGTGCATTCATAATTATTTGCTTGGCTTGTTTGAGTGTGCATCTCTTGTTATTGCAATTAGTTTTTAAATTCCGCATTAAGTTCATTAGATTAGCATAATCACCTATTCACCCCCCCCTCTAGGTGATTTTCAATTGGTATCAGAGCCTCCACTCCTGATATTTAGGTTTAACCACCTAGGAGTGAGATCTTGGTTTGCTAATCTTCATTTGCACACATTTAGTTTGCACTCATGGATAGCCCTCCTATGTTTGACTTTTTAGACTTGATGTTGGAAGGCCAATAATGACTAGTCACTTAAAAAGCCTAGGACATCTAGTTTATCAAGCCACTACTCAAGAATTCTACCCAAATGCTAGCAAGCATAGAAAGGCCAATGCATTAGCACTTAAACACTTAGAGTATCTCTTAATGAAGATCTTTTACCGGTGTTTGATCATTATGATTCGGCTTTTGCAGTTTGGAGCATATTGACTTCTCCCGAGCTTCCAAGGATCATTAACAAGTTGAGGAGATCTAGGAGAGACAAGTCCGACGAGCATTGCCTCATGGTCAAGGGAAAGACTCCTTTGAGGTACAATCGGATTCTCAACTAGATGATAGCCCTAGTTCCTATTGCCATGGTTGTTTTGAAGTTCAAACTTTAAATATGGAACTTGCTCAAAAGCTTGAAAATTTTGTGGAAAAACATGACCTTTTGAAAAAGAATAATCTTGAACTAAAAGAAGAAATGAAGCATTTGTGCTCAACTTTTGAATCGGTTTTGCAAAAGAAGGAAGAGATTACTAGTGAACGTGACTCACTAAGATCTCAACTAGACCTTACCCTAAAAGAGATTGATGTTTTAAAAGGCAAAAATGATTGTGATGATGTTTGAAAAACAATGAGGTTTTATCTTCTAAATTGGATTTGTTTTAAAAGATAACATTGTTTTGAAAAATGAAATTGATTTCATTACAAAAGAATTGGATTTAGTATTAAAGAAAATGAATCTTTGAAAATTGATATTGATTCTCATGTGTGCCATACTAGTGTAGCTTCTTCTTCTAGCACACCTTATTAGCTATTAACTTGTTACATGCATTAGTAATTATGTTATTCATGTATTCATGCACTTATGAGATAATGTACATGAGAAATTCATGAACTATTTGAAGAGTCATGTGGTTTGGTGTTTGAAGAGTCATGTGGTTTGGTGTTTGAAGAGTCATGGAGGATGTTCCAAAAGACCTAATAAGGAAGTGCATATGTAATCCAATTGAATAACTCAAAATACAAAGTTCATTTCCTCCTTCTAGAAAAACTATTCTCAAACAAAATTGGTATCAAAGTCAAGACACTATGGCTTCTTTCTAGTTCTATCCAAACCAAAGTGCCCCTCTTAACTAAAAAAACCAATTATGGGTAAATGGAGTATCCAAATGGAGGTCTTGTTGGGATCCACGGGAGCATGGAACACGGTGGTAAATGGAGCCAAGGAGGATGAGATGAAGAAGGAGAAGAAGGCGTTGTTCACAATCTAACAAGGAGTAGATGACGCCACGTTCGGTTGATCGCCTCTGCAAAAACTTCTAAGGAAGCTTGGGAGATCTTGAAGAAAGCCTTTGATGCGTAGAAGAGAAAGAGTGAAGAAATCCGCTTGCAATCTTTGCGAGCAGATTTGAGGCCCTACAACAAGAAGTGTCAGAAATCCATTGGTGATTACTTTCACCGAGTAAATTCATTGTGCATGAGATGAGGCGACATGGTGAGAAGATTGAGGACGTACGTGTTGTGGAGAAGATCATGAGATCTCTACACTCAAGATTTGATTATATCGCTGTGGCGATTGAAGAATCAAATGATCTTAAGGATATGTCAGTGGAAGAGCTCCAAGGCTCTCTACAAGTTTATGAGAAAGAGGCTTGCGAAAGAAGAAAGAAGAAGGAAAGACTATGGAGCAAGCGCTTCAAGCCAACTCTTCCCAAAAGAAGGATGGATCTTCAAGAGGAGGCTACCATCGAGGAAGAGGTGGACGTGGTGGCAAAGGACGAGTGGTTGTGGTAACCACTTCAACGAACAAAGCAGCACCCATGGTGATGAAAGTGAAGGGATATGGTCGTGGGAAGCCATGAACTCGTGGCCGAGGCCGCGGTCGAGGTCGTGGCCGGAAAGGAAGGTATGATAAATCCATATCCAGTGCTATGTTTGTAAGAAATATGGCCATTTTCCTATGATTGTTGGTATAATTCTGACAATGATGGTGGAGAAAAGGCTAATCATGTGGAGCTAAGTGAAGACAAGTGTCTGCTCATGTCCTATAATGAAATTGAGCCGCCTCAAACGGTCACATGGTTCATAGACACGGGAGCCTCAAATCACATGAAGTGGAAGAAAGGAGTTCTTCACAAGGCTCGATGAAGGTCATCAAGGCTACATCACATTTGGTGATCTTTCCAAATGTCCAATTGAAGGAAAAGGTGATGTTGTCTTTAAACTTCAAAATGGTAGGGAGCTTGCATCTCTGATGTCTATTATGTCCCTGCTATAAAAAGTAATTTATTGAGTATTGGACAATTGTTGGAAAGAGGATATGGCATCAAGACGAGCGATCTAGCTCTTAGCTTGTTGGATAAGAATAACAGGCTGATTACACATGTGAAGATGACAAAAAACAGGATGTTC